>ML787288.1:273270-301884 GCA_009831015.1 Picea engelmannii | reverse complement strand
CAAATCCAACTTAGCTAATCCCAAAAGCTCCAAAGCTATCTTTCTCCATGAGAGCTCCTCTCCTTTTATAAGTTGAAGAGGATAAGGTGAGGAGGTTAGGATGATCCCCCTAAATCATGAAAGCGAGTAAGATCCAAACCATTCGGATGTCACCTCACCATGGAAGTTTGTCCTTCTAGAAGATTTGAGAAAACGCTCATTTTTCCCACATGTAAACATTCTCGCACCCTGCCTATATAGCAACCTACGAATCTCTCACAACCTAGCTATAGTGAAACCTGTGAGAATTAGTCATTCTCGCACCCTGCCTATATAGCAACCTGCGAACTTCCCTTTTTATAGGGTTTTTACAAAGGAAAATACAACTTTTCTCAAGAAAAGTTCTTCTCCCTTCTCTCTTCAGGAACCCAGGCCACTGATCCCTCTGAAGGAAACAGATAGGTTTACATCATTAACGCTCATAGGGATGACGAAAATAATGTGTAACACTATCCCAAATCCTCCTCGGCCTACCATATTCTTGCACAACCCATTCCTAATCCAAATAATAGACCTACACATCCTGTACAAAATATTGAAGTTAAAACCTTCCCCACTTATGTGATAACTCCTGCTTCATTTAATGGAATTGAATTAATATCAGGGAGGGTTTTGAATAAGCCAAATTCTACTGTGATTATTCAAGGAGAAGAACAAGTAGATAATCAAGTAGTTCAAGAAGAAGAACAAATATATAATCAAGCAGTTCAAGAAGAAGAACAAATAGATAATCAAGCAGTTCAAGGAGAAGAACAAATGGATAACCAATCAGATGAAGAAAGAAACACCCTTGTACAACAGGAAAGTCCTCCTCACACTTCTCACCCAGCAAAAATACCTCAGAAAACTAATCCTCCTCCTTATCTAGAAAGGTTACTTGTGAAGAAATATGAGGTACCTCTAGGGCATCATCTAGAGACTAAACTTAGAAAAATATGTGTAAATATTCCCCTACTTCAGGCCATCAAGGACATACCTATTTATGCTAATATTTTAAGGGATCTTTGCATTAAAAATCCAAGGAGGAAGAGGAAGGAGCCTTTTGTTATATAGGTGGTTGGACAATTAGCAGAATTGATATCAGAAATGCCATCCAAATATAATGATCCAGGAAATCCAGTAGTGACCATAGATATTAATGGTGTTTCTTTTCCAAACACACTTATTGATATAGGAGCAGTAATAAATGTTATGCCAGTTGACACCATGAAAACGATACAACTAAATCACCTAAGACCAACACCGACTTTGTTGGAATTAGCAGACAAATTAGTCATCATCCTAGCAGGAAGTTTAGATGATGTAATACTGACTTTGGCCTCTTGGGAATACCCTATGTATTTCTTAGTGATTGATCCCAAATCCTCCAAACCAGGACATCCAGTAGTGCTTGGCTGACCTTGGTTGGCCACTGTTGATGAGTTTATTAGTTTTCAGTCTATAGAGATGACGATTTCCAATGGCACCCAAAGTCAAAAAATCATTCTCTTTCCTCCTACCCAACTAGCCACTGAAGCTCCTCTCTATTTAGAGAATACCTATGGGGAGGAGGACTGTACTCAGCCCTTGTTAACACTTGAACAAGTAAAATGAGTTCAAGAGAAAACTGAAGAACATATTTTAAGCATGTTTTTGGTTGATACAGAATGTATTGAATAACCTCAATCTTTTCCTAAATATACACATATCTTCAACTCTGAATTCCAGGAAATTTGGTACCCCTCCACTGCTATAGTAGCCACCATTTCACAAGTAGATGAAGGGAAATAATAAACTATCTAGGCTATTGAAATCAGCCCTAGAAAATATGTGTATATCAATGCTAGTTTAGAAACATGTCAACAACAAAAATTGATTCAAATGATTCAAGGGCAATCTGGTGCTTTTTCATGGGATTACTCTGACATGAAATAGATTCACCCGGACACTTGTATGCATCATATTTACACTAATGACCAAGTCAGACCTGTTAGGAAACCCCAAAGAAGAATGAATTCATTCTTAAAGGACATAGTGAAAGAAGAACTCCAAAAACTCCTACATGCCAATTTTATTTACCCTATATCGGATAGCAAGTGGGTATCCCCATTAGTTATTGTCCATGAGAAAAATGGTAAATGGATGATTTGTGTGGACTTTTGAGAATTTAACAAGGCTACCTACAGAGATTACTTTCCTTTTCCTTTCAAATACCAAGTCTTGGACACTTTGTCTAGGAAGATGTATTTTTCTTTCTTGGATGGGTTTAGTGGTTACAATCAGATCCAAATTTCACCAGAAGATCAGGACAAAACCACATTTACTTTCCCATGGGGTACATATGCCAACAGGGTTCTCCTTTTGGTTTGTGTAATGCCCCTGCTACCTTTCAAAGGTTTATCTTGTCCATTTTCTCTGATTTGACCCATGACTGTGTAGAAGTCTACATTGATGACTTCATAGTATATGGGGATGATTTCCAGCAAGCATTGGACAATTTGGAGAAAGTATTGATTAGGTGTAAAGAAACCAAACTTTCCCTTAGTCATGAAAAATCTAGAATGATGCTCACTGAAGGAATTATTTTAGGTCATGACTTCTCCGGTACTGGAATAAGGGTAGACCCTGCCAAGATTGACATCATTTCTCAAATAAAAATCTCTAGCTCACAGAAAGAAGTCAGAAGCTTCTTAGGGAATGCTGGTTACTATAGGAGGTTCATTCAGAATTTTACAAACCTAGATGCCCCACTATTCAAACTCTTAGCAAAAGAGGCTGAATTTTGTTGGAAAGAACAATGTCATATTTCTTTTGAAATTTAAAAAAAAAATTATTTCAAGTGCCCCTGTTTTCAGAGGACCAAACTGGTCTCTTCCTTTCCATATCTGCATGGATGCCTCAGATACATATTTGGGGGTTGTTTTAGGACAAAGGGAAGGCCAAATTCCATATGCTATATACTTTGTGAGAAAACATCTTTCACCTATTGAAGTAAATTACATTGTTACTGAAAAAGAATTATTTTCAGTAGTACATGCCATTAATAAGTTCAGACACTACATAATAGGGTATGAATTGTTTGTACATACATACCATTCAACCATCAGATTTTTTATGAACAAACCTGCTACAAATGCTAGAGTGACTAGATGGTTGTTATTACTACAAGAATTCAATATCACCATTATTGATAGGCCTAGAAGAGATAATTTAGTTGTTTATTTCTTGTCTATACTAATTCATATAGGTGATAATACGCCAGTAGATGAAAATTTTCTAGATGAGAATATATTTGCTATTTCTACTTACATTCCTTAGTATGAAGATGTAGCCAACTATATTGTAATAAGAAACATATCTTAGAATTTGTCCTCTCGAGAAAAATGGAGAATTATCCAGCTAAGTGCCAATTACATGTCGCATGATGATTGTTTATACCAAACTAGGCCTGATTTGGTGATTAGAAGGTGTGCCCGGGAGGATTAGATGCATGACATCTTTAAATCCTATCATGATGGTCCATGTGGGGGACATTTTTCTTATAAAATAACAACATACAAGATCTTACAGTCCGACTACTATTGGCCAACTATTTTCAAGGATGTGTTGGTAGCCACACATGATTTTGATACTTAACATGATTGAAAGAGATTACACCTTTCTGTAGCTTCCATCACCTCTGATTTGTAAATACTTTTTTCTGAGTTTCGAAGCGATTATTGGATTAAATCTTACCTTATTGAATATTTATCGTTTGCATTTTCGTTTGATTTAGTTTTAATTCATGACTGTAAGAATGAATTCAAACATAAAAACTTGGATCGTTTTCATAATCATTTTCCATAGAAATATCATTTTAAAAGCCACCCATATGTGATTAAAATTCAAATTTTGTGAAATGGTTGATTAGTCCATTATTGAATTTTTGTTTTATTATGGTTGTTATGAATTTAATGGTTCGATAGTTCATTGTTGAAATTTTTTTATGCATGAAGAACCTTGGTTAACTGTTGATATTCTTCTCATGAGTTTAAGTGTCATATCAACATTCATGCAAATGAGTACATGCATGATGTACTTGTGTTTTCACCTTACCTTGTTGACCCAAAAAATTAATGAAGCTATTCATTATGCGCATAGGGTTTTGTACTTTGTAGGTTTTGGGACTCATCGTGAGAGATGGTTTGGAATTATATGAACCTTTTGGTTTTCATTATCCCTAACTCTCCTATCTGAGTTATGATAGCCCCCAGACACTGCTATTTTCATGCCTTCACTTTCCGCTCAAACCTGTTTCTGTTGCTCGTCCATTGGGAACCTAAAACTATCCCGAGTGATTTATGTTGCATCCTTGTCACAGTGGTAATGACACCCGTAGTCCGTATTGAGCTGAATGGATGCCAAGATTTACTATCCCATGACAACGCTATTGATGATCTAAAGGCTCATGGGTGGGATGTATTCCTCAAGAAGTTTGAGGTCTATAATATCCAGGTTTCCAAAGCTTTTGCACAAACCTTTGATGGCTTCAGAGCCAAGATTGGAGACATACAGTTGGAATTAACAGAGGATTTCATGAGAAAAGCGAAAGGGATCCAATCAAAAGGCGAGAGGTGGTTTAAAAATTCCAAAATAGAAGAGGTCTCGTGGAGTTTATTTATGGCCTCCCGTAAAACCACTTGTTGTATAAAAGGTATTCCTATCTCTCTGTTAAAACCTATATGACATAGTCTACTTTTAATTCTGAAGCAATTTGTTACATGTTAAGGTTGATACAAGTTGGTTTTTTTGTACCATATCCGTTTGCTTATGAATTTCATAGGATTTGAGTTGGATATGCCCTTTTATCTATTGATGAGTCTTTACAAAATGTCCAAGCATTACAAATGACAGTGTATCAATTCGAGTTTGTTTCACCATAGACTCATCAAAATCTTGTTGGTTTATCACTTGTCGAAGATAGGTGATAATTGGGAAACCTTTCTGATAAGGAATTCATTCACACAGGTCGACGTTACATCCAAACCTCTTTTAACTGCAAACCCTAACTCGAACAGGCCAGTGGTTGAAAGCCAGTTTGTTAATTCAATTGATGGACCATAATTTATTGATGAAACCCCTATAGATAAAGGATTACCATGTAGGTTTTCACCTGGAATATCTCTAGAACAAGTGATTGTCGAATTAAAGAAAAAATATCCTAATATGCCTCTGAATGATTCTAGTTTAAACGTTAATTTTGAATCTATTGCCAAGAATATCTATAAAGGAAACAAGCAACAGAGCATGGATTTAAGTTTCGGGAATACAAATGTTGGTCGTTTTCTTTCTAGAAAACTAAGAAATCGAAAGGCAAATCATCTGAGGTCGATCAATTCGATCGAGATCGAAGATTGGTGATCAGATCATGATATAGAGGATTTCTTGGCTCGTGAAGACCCATAAAATCAATGTTCCAGGAGAGAGGTTATTACCCATGTTAAACAGTATGACTTCGTTACCAATTTTCCCCTGTGTCTTAAGGGTAAATAAGGATTTTCGAGTATCGGGCACGACCTGGAACAAACAACATGTAATATTGAAGAACCCCTTGTCGACTATGTCCCACGCCAATCTTTCATCACCCCGGTACATTGTGATAACTACCTCGATTGGGTAGAGAGTTACTATATAGATGTTCCACTCTTACAGGCCCAAATTAAAACCTTGACTGCTCAGAACACTCTGTTGAAACAAGAGAACCTTGATCTCAAGGCACATATAGAGAGGGAGAATAAAAAAATCAAGAGGGATGGAAATATAATCATTAAGAACATGACCAGTTTCAAAGCAATTATAAACTCCGAACTGTCATATCCCTCTCTGGATAATTTTTAATGGTAAAATGATTTTTTTTTTATTTCATTCAATTCTATTATCAAAGTTGAAATAGGTAGATTTGATTTTTTATTTCATTTGCCAAAAATAAGACTAGCTACAAATTCTATGATTTTGTATCCAATCTCTTTTGAATAATAATTAGTAATTAGTAATTGTTTATTTTTCTAATATATCAAATCAATTTTTCTATTCTCGAGAAATGGAAGATTGTGCTGCTGATTACTTGGAGAAAAAAAATTCAATGATACGCTCAAATGTTCAGTAGTTTCTCCTTTTTTATGTTTTATCAAACATTGGTTTAATTTTGAACAAACCAACTCATCCATGAGTGGTTACTATTTTTGCTATTTTTGTAATATTATACAATTTTTGTGGATTCAACTCTATCCTGTGTGATATGAGCTTTTGAATCCTGAACTAGTTTAAATATTGTTTACTCTTAGTAGTAGGAATATCTTTGATTTGGACGCATTATGGACATGTAACTTTCAGGACTATATGGACAAGATTTTCACTCTTTGGCTTTAGACCAATGTGGAGCTTTCCCATTACGTTTTGCCTTTTATATTATGGAATGTTAATACGTTATACAACTTTAGTCTTATGAGCATATGATATTTCATTTTATTCAACACTTTAAATTATGTATGTAATTTGTTGTTCATATATTACATCTGTGATCATTATTTCATTTAAATATCATTGATTTATGCTTGATGTTAAGTGATGTATTACATGAATACTTTATATTAAATTTCTCTTACTATAAGTGTTTGTCATTACAAGATCACAGGATCTATAGGTTTATTACTCTGTTCTTATATCTTTGCTCTAAAAAATACCTTTGAATTTACTCTGGGAATGTTAGCACAAGCTTGTTACAGGTTTTTCTCACAAGCAAGATAGCAAGGAGTTTGAATTGCGCAGAGGCATAAACTCTCTAGTTGATTAATATCAGGTTAGTTTTACTCGTATTTTATTTCTGTTACTAGTTTATTTATTAATGAAAGAGGAACAATTTAAATTGGCTTTGACTGTTATCCTGTTCTTATTTCAAATTATGTCTTATCAGTAGGTGTGAATTCTTAGATTTTAAATTATTAAATAGAAAATATAAAATGTATGTGCTTTCTTTATCTACTTCATAAACAATTGCAAAAAACATTGATTTCGCAAGACATCCACCAAAACTTGCAAATTGTAAATACCCTGTTCATAATCACTTGCTCGTGTTTTTGTTTTAAACTTGTAAATAATTTAAATTCATGTACATAGTATCATATTTTATTTTAGATTAGTTTTTTTTTTTTTTTGGCCAACGGAGATGTTAAACCCGTCAGGTCATCTCACTCCTAATGGCTTGGGTTATTTACACAACCACGTTCCAGATTTGACCTTCCATTTGACAGCATGTCACTTATGCCTGTCAACAAATGATGCTAGAATGAGGGCCTACATTTAATTGATGGCATGTGGAGGTCGCAAGACTCCTCCCCCACACATTCGCTCTCCTGTCGTAACGCATAGTCGCTCAAAAAATAACGTTACACTTGAAACAACAACTACTTCAATCAATAACCCTGATATTCCTATTCAACCATTCACACCGGTTCCTCAAGGGGCCGACGTCCAAGAAATTGTTCACCAGTCACTCATAACAACGCATAGTGCCTTAGCCCATATCAGACAACCTGGTAGGCCGCTTAATCAACCCCTTGATTTATCATATATCCAAGAACAAATTCAAGGCACTGATCTACTCCAAAACTCTTTAGGTGGAAATACCACCAATCCTACTGAAATACTCACTCTTGGAGTAGGAGGACCCGGTATTCCACCATCTCCACCTGATTCTTCTCCATCCTCTTCAGGAGGAGAATCTTTAGATGAAGGCAGTTCTTCATCAGAACCATCTCAGCCTTCAACACCACAAACTCCCATGGAAAACCAAAACAATCCTTCCAGACCTTGGCTTGAGCAAGATGTCGTGGTTGTACCCAGACCCCAACACCCATTACCCAAACATCCGAAGAAATGGCTGCCCAAATTTGACCCAGATTCAAAGAAATCCATTGAGGATCACATCAAAAAATTTATGTTGGTCATTAGACTCCGAAGTGTTGAATAGGAGGATGTAGTATGTAGATTATTTCCTTATACGTTTGAGGGAAATGCCTCCACATGGTATTTTTCTCAGCAGCCCCAAACCATCATCTCTTGGGATAAGTTTGAAACTTGTTTCTTGGAAAAATTCGGAGACGATAAATCTCTAGAAGTCCTGGTTATGGAACTCTCCAGCTTAAAAATAAATCCTAAGGAAAAAGTGAAAGACTTTAACCAAAGATTTTTGACGTTAAAGAATAAAATCCCTACAGATTCGATGCCTGCAGTGATTCTAATTGTTGCATATTATTCTAAAGCCTTGCACAAAAACATAGCCATAAGGGTCAAAGGTCTAAAAAGAACATGTTGTTAGAAGCCTTTGAGGAGGCGAGCCAAATTGTAAAGGATATATTAAGCTTAAAAGATAATAATAGTAGTGAAGCTGAAACAACCTCATCTTCTAAGAAGAAAATAGAAATTCTCACTAAGCCACCTCAACTTAAGAATCAACAAGAAAATTTAGACTTAGAAAGCTTGTAGAAAGCTTTCTAAAAATTGTCTAATCAGGTTGTTGACTTGAAGAGATTAGTCGAGGAGGCATCCACAAGCAAAGGAAGTTTTAAACCTCCTTTCAGAAAACCTTTTCCTCCTAACAGGCCAAACTCGACCACAGAAGGTCTAAATTTCGAAAGTTTACAGTATGCTTTGCAAACCATCTTAGAAGCACATGATAATTTTGCTTCTATTCCTCCAGAAAATCCTGACGATACAGTTGAAGAGGAGGTACCAGAAGAGGAGGATTCATCTCCTCCTATTTTTGGTCACTTGTCGGATAGTATTTTCCAAGTAAACTTCGAAATTGTCCACCCCTACAACACAAGAAGGAAAACACAAAACAAACCCCCTTCTAAGGTGAATAAAAATATGTTTTTGAAACAGTCAAAACAGACTAAAATTAAACAAGGCTTGTCAGCCCCAGTTTTAGAATATGATTTAATTGAAGATCTAATAAAACTGAGGGCTAATATTTCTGTTTTTGAGCTACTAAAATTTCCCCTTATTTTGCAGAAAATGCTTCAAAGTATCACTGAAAACAACAAAAAGAATGATCCTAGCAGCAAAAAATCAACGGAAATTGGTTCAAATGCAGCTAAAAATGTCCCAGCTAAAACGAAATCTCAACTTCCAGATAAAAGGGACTTAGAAGAAAAAACTATAGCAAATGTAGAAAAAATTGTTTTATGGACAACAACTAAAAATCAGCAGAATTTTGTTGTTAATGCTCGAAAAAATGTCCCACCTTTTTTGTTAACCTTTGAAATTTTTAATCGGAATGTACATAATTGCATGGTCGATTCTGGTGCATCATCAAACATGATGCCTCTATCTGTTTGCCAAAAAATTAATGCAGAAGTTAAACCTTTTGATCTTAAAATCATTCAGCTAGATTGAACTAACATCAAAATTATTGTTGAGCTTAAGAATGTGTTAATTAGATTATCATCCAATCCTAAGGTTCATCAGATAATTGATATTATCATTGTAGATATCCCTGAATTTTATGGTTTTTTCTTAAGAAGGGATTGGTCAGAGCAGTTGCACGGTTACTTTTCCACAGATTGGTCTCACTTGTGGCTGCTTGAAAATGGACAGCCCAACAAAATTAGGATAAACAGAGAACGTGATCTTAAGAATACTATAACCAATATGAATGCCACAAATGAACCTTTCATTACATCTACTAATTCATTTGAAACGTAGGGAATGAATACCTTCTTTGGTAATTTCATGACTAAAGTCTCTCCCATCACTGATCCTTCGCAACAATATGAAGTTGTAACCTATACTCAGACATCATCTCTGCCAAGTATGTCGAGTACTTCCGAAAATGCTCAGATATGATCCTTATACTTTGACGGATCCAAATCCAAAAAAGGAGCAGGTTTTTGTTGTGTACTCATCGATCTCGCAGGTAATAAGACTTTCATTGCTTGTCGATTATAGTTTGATTGTACCAATAACATGGTCGAATAAAAAGCACTTCTACAAGGACTCGGGAAGGTTGTGGATATGGATGTGTGGAATTTGATAGTATTTGGTGATTCAAAAATCGTGGCTAGGCAGGTAAGAAATTCCATACATTTCTTATCACCACATCTGAAAAGCTACCAGACTGAGGTATGGATTTTAATGCATAAATTTTCATCATTCAACATAAATTCAATTCCTAGGTTGAGTAATTCAGAAGCCAATTTATTGGCCAATGTTGCTTCTAAACTATTTCCTGCTGAAGGTCTTTCCCCCAATGCGTTTTCAATTGAATTGTTGTTTAGACCATCGATCCCAGATAACATTACAAATTGGAGAGTATTTGACGATGACCAGTAGATTATCAACTTCCTACATATGGAAGATACTTTCCAAGGTGCAGTAATTGATGAAGGTACTCACGATGAGAACCTTCGAAACTTCATGGTAATATCAGATCCTAGATCTCCTGAATCGACATCTGAACTGGTAAACTCTATCCCCAGATCTGTCGTACGACTAGAGAAATTTTATGACTTGCATGATAAATTCAGAGGGACGGTAAATTGTAAAACTAACAGTTCTTCTTTGATTTATGAAACAGTTAATTTAGGAACAAAGGATAATCCTCAAAATATTTATCAAAGAAAGGGATGCTCTGAGCAAGAAAGATATGCTTTTATAAATTTATTTAAATAATTTAAAGACATTTTTTCCTGGACATATGATGAATTGAAAACATTCAACCCTAACATCATACAACATGTTATTCCCATGAAACCATAGACTCATCCTTTTCAACATAAATTGAGGAAGATGCATCCTAAATTGGAACCCACTGTTAAAAAAGAACTAAATAAATTACTAACTACAAAGATAATTTTCCCGGTTAGGAACACACAATGGGTTTCTAATTTAGTCCATGTAAGGAAGAAAAGTGGTGAAATTTGACTCTGTGTCAATTTTCGGAACTTAAACCGAGCATTTGATAAAGAAAACTACCCTATTCCTCCAATGGAAAAAATCCTACAACAAGCGTCTAGTTCCAAAATACTATCTCTGCTAGATGGTTTTTCAGGATACAACCAGGTCCTCATGTCCCCCTCAGATAAGCTTAAAACCACCTTTCGCACCCCGTGGGGCACTTATGCCTACAAGAAAATGCCTTTTGGACTGATAAACGTCGGTGCCACTTTCCAGATAGCAATGGATATTGCTTTATGTGGCCTCATTAACTAGTCAGTCATGGTCTACCTTGATGATGTCACCATCTTCTCTAAAAACAAGAAAGACCACTTGTCTCATCTCAGGGCTGACCTGGAACGATGTCGCAAGTTTGGCATATCTCTCAACCCTAAGAAATCGGTCTTTGCAGTGGAGCAAGGTAAACTGCTTGGGTTTATAGTGTCTAAGGATGGAATAATTATTGATCCTGAAAGAACCCAATCTATTGCTAAACTCTCCCCTCCTTCTTCCAAAAAAGACATGCAGTCCTTTTTGGGCAAGATTAATTTCGTCAGAAGGTTTGTCCCAAGTTTCTTAGAAATGGTCAGACCGTTACAAAATTTAATTAAAAAGGATGTTTTGTACCGTTGGACACCAAAAGAAATTCAGGCTTTCGACTCAATCATAAAATTAATAATAGAATCCCCTTCCTTGATGAACCCTGATTTTTCTCAAGATTTCACTCTTTATAACTTTTCTTCTGACCGATCTTATGTTGTTGTGTTAACACAGAAAAACATTAAAAGCAATGAGATACCCATTGCCTTCATGAGCTTAGATTTTAAAGGAGCAGAGCTTAACTACCCAGCAGTAGATCAGCATGCATATGTTGTTTTAAAGAAGTAAAACACTTCCGATCATACCTATTGAAATCCAGAACCAAGGTTATTGTTCCTTACCCGACTGTAAGAAACTTGTTAGTACAAAAAGAACTGGGTGAGAAAAGGGAAAATTTGATGATGTCATTATAGGAATATGGCCTTGAAATAACCCTTGCACAGATTGTTAGAGGTCAAGGCCTGTGTAATCTAGTGGTTGATTCGGTTGAAGAACAAGAAAGTCAAATAAACACCTCAACTATGAATCAGCCTGACGAAAAACAGATTAATTGTGCACAAGCTACTTCCAATTCTTGGTATGAGAATATTAAATTTTATTTGACACAAGGATCTGCTCCCCGCAATCTTGATCCTAAAAATAGAAGAGCACTTAGGCTTAAATTTTCATCTTTCCAGCTAATAAATGATGTATTATTTCGAAAGAAATTTGATGGTGTTCTTATGCGTTGTTTAGAAAAGGAGGAGTCATAAAAAGTGCTATCTGAACTTCATGCAGGTGAGGTCGGTGGTAATTTTGGTGGAGATTCCACCGCTCACAAAGTATTAATAGCAAGATACTATTGGCCTACCTTATTTAAAGATTCCCATGCATTGTGTCATAAATGCACAATCTGCCAAAAGGCTATTGGACGGGTAAAAAAAGCAGCATTCCCTTTGCAGCCTGTTATTGTAGACTCCCCTTTTTAGCAATGGGGTCTTGACATCATAGGACCAATTAATCCCTCTTCTTTGCAAAAACCCAAGTATATCCTGATAGCAACGGATTATTTTACTAGATGGTCTGAAGATGTACCTTTAAAATTGGTGAACACAAATCAGGTAGTATCCTTCCTAAACTCTCATATCATCAATCATTTTGGCATTCCCGAATATCTTGTTTTTTTATAACGCCTCTTACTTTTCATCCCTTGATATGAACATTTTTTCTCTGGAAAAAGGGATTAAACTGAAGTATTCTCCAGGCTACTACCCTCAAGGAAATGGCTTAGCAGAATCAACAAACAAAAAATGGATCAAGATTATTAAACGGATAGTTTCAGAAAATCACAAAAATTGGCACAATGCATTGTATAATGCACTCTAGATGATAGGGTAACACCAAAATATTATGTTGTTAATTCCCCTTTATTCCTAGTTTACGGAAGAGAATCCATCCTTCCTCCACATGTTTTACTCCCTTCTCTTCAATTGTTGCAGAAATTTCAAGAAGAGGAGTGCCCTCCCCTAGAAAATCGAATTAATTCCTTGTTAAAACTGGAGGTGGTAAGAATCCAAGCAAAGCAGAAACTAGATCAACATCAGCAAATTGTAAAAAATTGGTTTGATTCAAATTCTTCTTCAGATAGGAATTTTGATGTAGGAGATTTGGTTCTCAAGTGGGATAAAACTCACGAGGGGAAGGGGGAACATACCAAGTTCCAAAACTTGTGGCTGGGACCATTTGTAATTTCTGAAAACTTGGGCCCTATCTCTTTCCGTATGCATAATTTGGAGGGATATCCAGACACTTTCCCAGTGAATGGCCAGGCTCTCAAGAGGTATTTCACCTTATGTTTTATGTTTCACTCTTTTGTATATATATATATATATATATATATTTTCTTTTCTGTTTTTTATTTTGGTTCTTTTCATTTTGCTTGGTTTTGATTTGTTTTCTGAATAAGTATGTCTAATTCACCATCTTATTTGTGGAAGGGAATCAAAATTTTCATTCATCAGAAGGAGTTGATAACTTCCCAAGCACTTGAGCAGTAAGTGCTAAAACTCAGATCAGCAGAAATGAGTTTCTGTTCAAATCAGTGTTTCTGGTTTCTTATTGGAATTACAAGCAGTCATGATTGTCATTAATAAACTTCTAACGTTGTCCTTGTTTTGAGAAAAACAACTCAACTGTACCTTCCCGTCCTTTAGATGATTTCCTAACCGAAATCTAAATGTCCAAGTCATGACGAGGGTCATCAAAACAAAAGAGTAATTGGTGAAAGATCAAATTTTTTCATTCCAAACTACGATATTTTTAGTATCACCCCGCCCTCTTGAATATCATTAAGTTTTGCAAACTATAAACAAATTCTAGAGGTTTGAAAGCATGATAGTGTGTGGGAAGTGTATGTGGTACAGGCCTGCTAGCAGCAAAGCAATGTCGGGTTTAAGAAGATCCACAAGTCTGTTTTCGATTTGATCAAAATGAAAAGATATATCGTATCATGGTTGAATGACTCTTAGATAGGATATAGGTACTAGAGTGGGTCAAATGACATCCCTCCAGAGGTTATGGATGCATGCTTCCATTAGTGGTTCTATCAACAATATCGAAGTCAACTGCATAAACAATCGCTACACTTGTAATATAAATTAAACACTGTATGGCAATTTTTTTTAGACTAATTTATATTATGAGTTATTATCAGTATGACATTTATTTATGGCCTAATTTAGATACTGTATCTAATTTAGACTAAAAAAAATAGAAGAGGTCCCGTGGAGTTTATTTATGGCCTCCCGTAAATCCACTTGTTGTATAAAAGGTATTCCTATCTCTTTGTTAAAACCTAGATGACATAGTCTACTTTTAATTATGAAGCAATTTGTTACGTGTGAAGGTTGATACAGGATGGTTTTTCTGTACCATATTTGTTTGCTTATGAATTTCATAGGGTTTGAGTTGGATATGCCCTTTTATCTATTGATGAGTATTTACAAAATGTCCAAGAGTTATAATCAACAGGGTATCAATTCGAGTTTGTTTCACCACAATCTCGTTAAACTCTTGCTGGTTTATCACCTGTCGAAGATAGGTGACAATTGGGAAACCTTTATGATAAGGAATGGATTCACCCAAGACGACACTACATCCAACCCTCTTTTAAATTCAAACCCTAACTCGGACAGGCCAGTGGTTGAAAGACAATTTGTTAATTCAATTGATGGACCACAATTTATTGATGAAACCCCTCTAGATAAAGGATTACCATGTAGGTTTTCACCTGGAAGATATTTGGAACAAGTGATTTCCGAATTAAAGGAAAAATATCCTCATATGGATGTGAACAATTCTAGTTTAAATGTTAATGTTGAATCTATTGCCAAGAATCTCCATAAAGGAAACAAACAACAAAACACAGATTTAAGTTTCAGGAATAAGAATGTTGGTCATTTTCTTTCTAGAAAACTAAGAAATCAAAAGGAAAATCATCTGAGGTCGATCGATCCGATCGAGATCGATGATAGGTGCTCAGATCGTGAGATAGAGGATTTCTTGGCTCATGAAGACCCAAAAAATCAGTGTTCCAGGAGAGACGTTATTACCCATGTTAAACAGTATGACTTCGTGACCAATTTTCCCCCGTGTCTTAAGGGTAAAGAAGGATTTTTGGGTATTGGGAACGACCTGGAACAAACCACAGGTAAGATTGAAGCACCCCTTTTCGACTGTGTCCCACGTCAATCTGTCATCATCTCGGTACACTGTGATAGTTGCCTCGACTGGGTAGAGCGTTACTATACAGATGTTCCGCTATTACAGGCCCGAATTCAAACCTTGACTGCTCATAACGCTCTGTTGAAACAAGAGAACCTTGATCTCAAGGCACATATAGAGAGGGAGAATAAACAAATCAAGAGGGTTGGAAATATAATCATTAAGAACATGACCAGTTTCAAAGCAATTATAAACTTCAAACTGTGAGACCCCTCTCTATCTAATTTTTAATGATAAAACGATTTTGTTTTGATTTCATTCAATTCTATTATCTAATTTATACGCCAAAATAGAATAGGTCGCATGGAGTTTATTTATGGCCTCCCATAAAACCACTTGTTGTATAAAAGGTATTCCTATCGCTCTGTTAAAACTTAGATGGCATAGTCTACTTTTAATTCTGAAGCAATTTGTTACGTGTGAAGGTCGATACGGGATGGTTTTTTTGTACCATATCTATTTTCTTATGAATTTCATAGTGTTTGAGTTGGATATGCCATTATATATATATTGATGAGTCTTTACAAAATGTCCAAGCGTTACAAACAACAGGGTATCAATTCGAGTTTGTTTCACCATGGACTCGTTAAACTCTTGTTGGTTTATCACCTATCGAAGATAGGTGACAATTGGGAAACCTTTATGATAAGGAATGGATTCACCCAGGCCGATGCTACATCGAACCCTGTTTTAACTGCAAACCCTAACTCAGACAGGCCAGTGGTTGAAAGCCAGTTTGTTAATTCAATTGATGGACCAAAATTTGTTGATGAAACCCCTCTAGATAAAGGATTACCATGTAGGTTTTCACCTGGAAGATCTCTAGAACAATTTATTTCTGAATTAAAGGAAAAATATCCTCATATGGTTGTGAACGATTCTAGTTTAAACGTTAATGTTGAATCTATTGCCAAGAATATCCGTAAAGGAAACAAACAACACAACACGGATTTAAGTTTTAGGAATAAGAATGTTGGTCGTTTTCTTTCTAGAAAACTAAGAAATCGAAAGGAAAATCATCTGAGGTCGATCGATCCGATCGAGATCAATGATCGGTGCTCATATCGTGAGATAGAGGATTTCTTGGCTCGTGAAGACCCAAAAAATCAGTGTTCCAGGAGAGCGGTTATTACCCATGTTAAATAGTATGACTTTGTGACCAATTTGTCCCCGTGTATTAAGGGTAAAGAAGGATTTTTGGGTATCGAGCAAGACCTAGAAAAAACCACGGGTAAGATTGAAGCACCCCTTATCGACTGTGTCCCACGTCGATCTGTCATCAACCCAGTACACTGTGATAGCTCCCTCGACTGGGTAGAGTGTTACTATACCGATGTTTCGCTATTACAGGCCCGAATTAAAACCTTGACTACTCAAAACGCTCTGTTGAAACAAGAGAACCTTGATCTCAAGGCACATATAGAGAGGGATAATAAATGAATCAAGAGGGATGGAAATATAATCATTAAGAACACGACCAGTTTCAAAGAAATTATAAACTCTGAACTGTTAGATCCCTCTCTGGCTAATTTTTAATGGTAAAACGATTTTGTTTTGATTTCATTCAATTCTATTATCAAAGTCGAAATAGGTAGATTTGAATTTTGATTTCATTTGCGAAAAATAATACTAGCTACAGAATCTATGATTATGTAGCCAGTATCTTTTGAATAATAATTAGTAATTAGTAATTGTTTCTTTTTCTAATATATCAAATCGGTTTTGCTATTCTCAGGAAATGGAAGATTGTGATGTTGATTGCTTGGAGCAAAAACTTTCAATTATACGCTTAAATGTTCAGTAGTTTCTCCTTTTTTATGTTTGATCAAACTTTGGTTTAATTTTGAACAAACCAACTCATCCATGAGTGGTTACTATTTTCGTTATTTTTGCAATATTATCCATTTTTTGTGGATTCAACTCTATCCTGTGTGATATGAGCTTTTGAATCCTGAACTAGTTTAAATAATGTTTACTTTTAGTAGTAGGAACATCTTTGATTTGGATGCATTATGGACATGTAACTTTCAGGACTATATGGACAAGCTTTTCACTCTTTGGCATTAGACCAACGTGGAGCTTTCCCATTACGTTCTGCCTTTTATATTATGGAGTGTTAATATGTTATACAACTTTAGTCTCATCAGCATATGATATTTCATTTTATTTAGCACTTTAAATTATGTCTGTAATTTGTTGTTCATATATTACATCTGTGATCATGGATGATTTTAAGGATGGAAATTTATATTAAAATGTAGAAACATGGGCTAATCTTACTAGTCCTTAATATGAAAAATGTAAAATGTTTGGCGATAGTTTTGTAAAAATATTCAAATTTCTAAGGATTTTATACACTTTCTATAAACTTTTGGCGATTTTTAAGGTAAAATGATTTTATCCTATGGAATTTGGGCGAATCATTTTTAGAAAAAATGGAAATTGGCGAACCATTTTTTGGGAAAACCCATGGAAAATTAGCCCATTTGTGAAATCTATCCCCTAAAATCATCTATTTAGACTGTGATCATTATTTCATTTAAATATCATTGATTTATGCTTGATGTTAAGTTATGTATTACATGAATACTTTATATTAAATTTCTCTTACTATAAGTGTTTGTCATTACAAGATCACAGGATCTATAGGTTTATTACTCTGTTCTTATATCTTTGCTCTGAAAAATACCTTTGAATTTACTCTGGGAATGTTATCACAAGCCTGTTATAGGTTTTTTTCACATGCAAGATAGTAAGGAGTTTGAATTGTGCAGAGACATAAACTCAGTAGTTGATTAATATCATGTTAGTTTTACTCGCATTTTATTTTTGTTATTAGTTTATTTATTAATGAAAGAGGAACAATTTAAATTGGCTTTGACTGTTATCTTGTTCTTATTTCAAATCATGTCTTATCAGTAGGTGTGAATTCTTAGATTTTAAATTATTAAAAAAAAAATATAAAATGTATGTTCTTTCTTTACCTACTTCATAAACAATTGCAAAAAACATTGATTTCGCAAGACATCCACCAAAACTTGCAAATTGTAAATACCCTGTTCATAATCAAATGCTCATGTTTCTGTTTTAAACTTGTAAATAATTTAAATTCATGTACATAGTATCGTAGTTTCTTTTAGATTAGTTTTCTTTATTTTTTTCTTTTCTTTTTCGGCCAACGGATTCGTTAAACCCGTGAGGTCATCTCACTCCAAACGGCTTGGGTTATTTAGACAACCCTAGTCCAGATTTGACCTTCTAGTTGAGGACATGTCACTTATGCCCGCCAACAGGATGCAAAGAAGTATGTGGCCAGTTGTGATGATTGTCAAGGGATGGGAAAAACTACTGTAGTTGATGAGATGCCCATCCAAGCTCAAGTAGTAATTGAACCTTTTGAGCAATGAGATTTGGATTTTGTAGGACCTATTAACCCTATGTCTCGAAGGAAGAAGTACATGTTAGTCTGCACATATTATGTGACCAAATGGGTGGAAGCTAAAGCTTTATATTTTTCTAATGAACAATCTGTTGTAGATTTTCTCTTTGAAGAAATATTTACGTGCTTTGGTGTGCCTCGAGAAATAGTAACTGACCAAGGAACCCAATTCACCTCCAATTTGGTCAAAGATCTTACTGAATAGTATAAAATCAAACATAGAAAACATTCACCTTATCACCCTCAAGAAAATGGGCAGTTGGAATCAACTAGCAAGGTGATATAATTTATTCTTACCAAAATTGTTCAGCTACATCATAAAGACTAGGTTGATAGGTTTCCTGAGGCCTTATGGGCCTATAGGACAACTTGGAGAAACACAACAGGCCATACAATCTACGAGTTGGTATATGGGAAGCAGGTGTTGCTTCCCATAGAATTTCAAGTGAAAACCTTTAGGACTGCCATGCAACTAGAGATGGATTTGGATGAAGCTCAAAAATAGAGGTTATCATAGTTGAATGAGCTTGATGAGATCACACAAGATGCTCTTCAAAGGACTAACCTTATACAAGAAAAAAGGACTAAATGGAATGATAAGTACATCAAGAAGAATTATTTTCAGTCAGGTGAGTGGGCCCTACTGTATGATAGTAGGTTCAAGAATTTTGTAGGTAAATTGTCTACTAGATGGTTGGGACCCTATGAAGTTGATACAGTTTATGACAATGGTTCAGTTCAGATAAATACTATTGATGAGAATCAGAACTCCTTTGTCATGAGTGGACATCGATTTAAGGTTTATCATAAGCCTCTATCCAAAGAGGATTTTGTCAGACATGTTCTTCAGAATTCTGAAATGCAACTGGTAAGCAAGGGGATTTCTCCTCCTGTTGATCCACCACAGTAAGCTTGTTGTGTGAATTAATTTGGCTCTGTACATATTTGTAAATAGGTGTGTCATTAGATAAAAATTTTGGTGTTACTAACAAAAACAAAAATTTGGTTGTGTTCTCATGTAGATAAATGAATAAGGAGGACATATGTCAGGTGTAGGTCTACCCCTTTATCCAACCCTGGTAGATCATTTTTGGAAAAGAAGCTAAATGGAGTTTTCTTTAAGTTTTTCAAACTCCTAAAAATTGAAAACATCGGCAAGAAGGAACTGGCTTGGGCTCGAGAAAAATCCATGGGATAGTAGATGGAGTTTTCTTTAAGTTTTTCAGAATCCTAAAAATTGAAAACACCGACAAGCATGAACTGGCCTGGGTGTGAGAAAAATCCACGAGACAGTAGATGGATTTTTCTTTAAGTTTTTTAGACTCCTTAAAAATGAAAACACCGACGAGCATTAACTAATATGGGCTCGAGAAAAGTCCACAGAACAGTAGTAGTTAGGATTATTTTTATAATAAAAAGGAAGTGTCAACAGGATCAGTGATCAGCTTGGTTCCAAAAAGAGGAGGATTTTGAATCTCAACATAAGGTTGTCTAGCTATAGAGTAGCTTCTTGTTGCAGAGCTTGGGGCCCAGTCATTGAAATATTTTGCCTTATTTTCTGACAGTTCCACTGCAAATTCAGAGTTCCTATATCAAGTGTTGATATTAATTTCACCTACATGGTCTTTCAGTAGAATCAAATCATAGGTTCTCTTCCATAGCATCAGAAAATGCCAACAACTTCTACAAAGTGCAGCCTACAAAGTTCCAGTCTATAGAACACCACCACTGGGTATCTTATCCAATTCTTCTTGAGTACCAGAATACAATTTTGTGATGAACCAGTACTGGATAACATCTCTGTGATATTTCAGTACTGCAAAAATGTTCGCCTCTGTGCTCATCCGGTACTGTGGGAGAAGGTTTGTGCTCATCCAGTATTGAATATGAAAGCCTATGTTGTTCCAGTACTGCAAAAATGTTTTCCTCTGTGCTCATCCAGTACTGAAGGAGAAAGCCTACGTTGTTTCGGTACTGCATACAATGTTCGTCTTCGTGCTCGTCCGGTACTATGGGGGAAGGCATGTGCTATTCCAGTACTGGGAAAAACTCTATGTTGATCCAGTACTACAACAAATTCACCCTTGTGTTGGTTCAGTACTACAACAAATCTTTGCGAAGATGTGATCCGATACTAGTAATAAGGTGTTGGTAGTCCTTATCCTATACTCAATTTTTTTGCTGCTTGATATAAATGCTTCAAGTAATAGGAGGTATAAACTCAACATTTTTCCGTTTTATTAAGGGATTGGACTAATTATGTATTAAACATATGGTTACTCTCATACATCCTCCTGTCCTCAATTATTGGACGCTCCCTACCATGAACTTTTACAAGCCCTCGTATACATCTCCTCATATAGAAATCATTCATATACACCCGAAATGTTGAGAATACGAGGTAATTATACCTCTAACAAGACCAATTTCATTATTTCCGTTTATATGGTGAAGAAACGTCATAATCCCATGATTCAACATTGTTCCATATGAATGACTTAAGCCACATCTTAATGCATGTCAAAATATGATTCTGTTCCGATCACGATGACATCAGACGATTTCATACTTGTGAATTCCGGTCATAACGACCACATATCTTGTAATCATTTCCCAACACTCATGAAAATGATATGATGCCAACCTCCATACGAGTCTATAAGTTATTCATGAATTCAACTTATCTTACCTTGCCATCATTACCATGGATGTGACCATTGCAATCAGAATCTTAACTTATAAACGCTCCTTTGAATGGCTTCACCATCTAGATGAGCGTTATTTACCCATTTTATTGTCACACCATCTCCATTTACACTGTGATTCAGTTCCTTCACATCGTTTGCATATTTATCCTCTTTCAATACTCCATTGCGGACTGTGTTGATGTGGTGTTCAACTCTCAATCCTTTGTTATGTTGCCTCGTATGCTTTAAGAATTGTTTTAAGACAACATGGGGGTTGATAAACATGGGGGTTGATAGACATGAACCTGTGTTCTAGTTATACAGGGAGACATAGGAATACCAAACTTGCAGGGAGAGATTTGAACAGGTCGGTTGGGTTCCTTTTTTGGAAAAATTCAAAGGCTATCATGAGGGAGTCTCTCTTTCTTTTTCACAGACATATGATAGAGAAAGTGTTCAATTTGGGGATATGAAATTAACGATTTTGAAGGCCACCATAGAAAATGCTACAAAATTACCTTCCTCCGAAAATAAATATTTTAAGGGGGTGATTTTTGATAGGAAGCATTGTCAGAAATTTCTAAGGCTGGAGCATCAGGACCCCGATTGGACCAAAGGCATTCCTCGAAGTTGCATTAAGGAAGAATATTGGACGATGCTCATTAATTTGTATAGATTTCTCACTTGCGAAGGGAGGTATGTTGTGGCCTTCCTATACCATTTAAAACTCTTTTCACATTTTGAAGGAGGGCCACAAATCAATTTTCCTCACTTCCTCTAGATGAGTTTAAATAAAATGGTGAGAGGATTTAAATCAACATCCAAGAAACTTGAAACTAGTATCCATCACCATGGCCTAATGAAACTATTGGTTGTCCATGCCTTGAGAAAACAAGGCAGTAGCTAGAAACAACTCCTTCAACAAAATTTTGCTCAAGAAGAAGTTTCTAAATCTATAGAAGAATAGGAAACAAAGGCATGTAGTGAGGGGTCCAGTAGAAATACAAAGAAAAACAAAGGGAAGAAGTTAGGGGGTGAAGAAGCTATTGTTACACCTAGCTCATCCCAGCTTATTGATGAATTGAATAAGGATAAGTCTATTGTGGAGGAGCCTACTACATCCAAAAAGAAGAAAACCTCCCAATCTCAGAAAATAAGTCCAACCCTGATTCCAAAAACTAAAAGGTAGAAAAGAAAGGACTCTAGGAAAGGTGAACGATTGGATAGTTCTCTTGAAGCAACCATTGAATTATCACTAGATCCAGTTAGCAAGTTGGAAAAGGCCCATGAACTAAACATTCAGAGTAGGAAAAAGTGTCAAAAGAAGGGTGTGCCAACAGAACAAATCCTAGAGGAGCCCACTACATCTAAGAACGAGAGGCCTTCCCAATCTAAGGAACATAGTCCAGCCTTGATTCCTAAAAATCAACTGCCACGAAGTGAGAGGCGAAAAAGGAAGAAAACAGGTCAAAAGGAATTTTCACATGATGCCCTGAGGAAACTATTGAGTTCCCTCAGAGATCGGTTAATGAGTTGGAGAAGACCCCTGAAGCAACTATTGTGTTTCCTCAAGAGCCAATTAGTGAGTTGGAGAAGACTCCTAAGGTGACAAGTAGAAGTAAGGGGAAGCTTAAAACGAGGAAGGTTCAAAAGAAGAAAATCTCAGAGCCTACACCTCAGTCCTCCAGAGTGGAAACAAAGAATGTTCAGCAAGAACAAACTCCAGAACCTATACTTCGGTCCTCCAAGGTGAAAATCAAATATGTACAAGAGAAATAGGTCCCCATGCCTATAATTGCTATTAAAACAAGGAAGAGGAAGTTGTTTGAAGAGACTTCCACCCCTATCATCAAATATGAGGAAGCCTCGCTTCCTGTACGAAGAACCACAAGGAGCATGGCCAAATAGATAATAGTTCCACATGTGCCTTCTCTTCTAGAAGAGCCTATTGATATTATGAATTCTCCATAGAATGGAAGTGGCTATGGAGCAACAATAAGTGAGACTAAGGGGTTAGTGACAGAAACCTTGAGAGGTTTAAGAAAGGAAAAGGAAGCTCGGAGAGAGGTAACTGAACAAACAACCCCGTATGATCCTGACAATTCTCTGAGAAAACAACAATTGATAGTGAAGGTTGGGAAACTGACAAAAAAGAATGAGAAGCTGAAACAAGAGGTTATAGAGTACCAAGTGTTGGATAGGCATATTAAGGAAGAGAATGAAAAATTGAAAGAATATAACCTAAGGTTACAGGATGCACAAGAAGAAGTCTCTGCTAAACTCAACAAAGTTTTACGTTTGATCCAATACACCAGAGTGATTAAGAAGGAGCTTAGGAGCGAGGCTTATGGTTTCAACATTCTATAGCCAGATAAATGATGTGACAGGGTTCAGTTTTGAAAAGTTTTGAGTATCAGTTTTGACATTGTTGCATGAGGAAATGCAATAACTTTAGCATGGGGGAAATGTTGAGTCTCCATTTTGACACCTTTATTATCCTATATTATGTTCTATCTGGGTCAATTTTACCTCTTACATGTGCAGATGTTGTCTATTTCCTCCACAAACCTACCTTGTGACCTTTTCCATGTGCATTGAGAGGTAACCTATGTTAAAAAATGATTTGTTTGATTTTATTGATTAAATTGGAATTAAATGGTTGATTATTTATGCTCCTAATTACTTTGACTATTATTAAGAAGCTTCATCTGGTACTACTACTAGTCTAGTACTGCAACAACCGCTTGATCCGATACTTCGCTTGATCCGGTACTCTTCCTGATATGGTACTCTGCAGTGATCTGGTACCAATACTCTGCCTGATCCGGTACTCCACTTTATCCGATACTCCACTTGATCTGGTACTTTGTGCTATTCTGGTACCAGATCTGCACCTATTCCAGTACCAGCTCTGTGACTATTCTGGTACTACTAGTGCATTGATCTGGTACCCAGATTGATGACTGCGCTAGTCTGGTACTAAACCCATGTCTACAGGATTAACGCGTTGAACGAGTATGCTGGTGGTGATTCCAAGAAATTAGTTAGATGGAAGTATCCTTAGATAGTTTGGAGATCACGATAGACTTCATCACTCAGGCACTTCGTGTCATGAGGATGAAGTCCATTCCTTGAGATATGATATGAATCACCAATTGTAATATTTTGAAAACATTTGATAATTATCCTCAGACCTTGGCTATAATGGCTAACCTTATTTAAAAGGGATGATGCATAGATGATAGGTAGTAGTAAGTAAGTAGAGAATGATACACATTGTTATGCTAAGAAATGAAATGTTGAACTTTTGATTCACTCGATCAATTGAAGGAATATAAATGCTATTTTGTGCAATTCACGGGTATGAGTAAAGTGTTTTAGTCTGCAACTTATTTAGAGGTACCTTGTTGGTTCGACAAGGTCCCACCACCCCAACCAAGGTAAGCCTCCTTGTACATGTCTTTGTGTGTTGTAATTCAATTGCGTGAGTGTGAAAACATAATAGTTGTGTGTTACAGATAATTCTAAGTGCATAAACTTTCTTAGGTACAATACATATTTAAATGATTTTGAATCAGTGTGAATGGACAATTTTACATTGAGAAAAGTAGATAATTCAATTTTCATTTCTACAGATTGATATTTAGTTAACAAGAGTTGGATAGATGTTTGGGATTGTTAAAATAAGAAATTGTTATTGTTTTGAATTTATGATTGTATTATTCTTAGTAGGTACAAGAACCATAAGAATTTATCTCTCACCTTCATGCTCCATGTAATGAAGTCTCTCAATCGTATTGGTAGTTTCCTGTATTAAAGGTTTGATTGGAATTGATAGGGCTATGATTGGTTTCTTTCTAAAGAATAAATAAAGTGAATTGTTAATTGCTATTTCAATTGCTACAAGAAGCAAGGTCTTAGTTCATCTCTTCATTTCATGAGCCTGTAATGAACATACTTGTTATCTAAGCAAGAACCTTTTCAATTGAGTGTTTGTTTGAGATATTTACTGCAAACTTTATCTTCTAAGTTTGAAGTTGTGTGAAGTATTCAGATATTTCAAAATAGAGTGTTATGTTATTAATTGTTTCCTGATTGAGCTATATACAACAGACATAGATAGGTTACCTATTTTCGGCACATATGGTGTAACAACTCTTTTGATTACGAATTCCAGATTGACATATAAATGAGTGTAATATACTAATCATATATATACACCAACATGTATGTAAAGGTTACTCTCAAGTTGATGGTATATATTTTGAAGAGACGTTTGCCCCAGTTTTCAGCATGGAAGCAATAATACTAATATTAGATTATGAATGCTCCAATAATATTAAAGTGTATCATATGGACGTAAAATCAACATTCCTGAATGAAGATCTAGAGGAACAAGTCTACATTGAGTAGCTAGAAGGGTTTCAGATGTCAAAGAACAAAAAATTATGTTTGTAGGTTGAATAAGGCTTTATATGGGCTCAAACAAGCCCCCAGAGTATGGTACTCTAGACTAGACATGTATCTATGACAACAAGGATTTAGGAAGGGAAATGCAAACAACAATCTCTACATAATGATGGATCAAGACAGTATATTCATCTTTGATATCTATGTAAATGATATTATATTTGAAAGTGACGATGAAAGGATGAGTCAGAAGTTTTCCAAAGACATGTAACACGAGTTTGAGATGTCTCTTCTTGGTGAGTTAACCTTCTTTTTGGGTCTCCAAATATGTTAGAGAAACAAAGGTATCTTCATCTCTTAGGCAAAGCATATCAAATAAATGTTGAAGAAGTTTGGAAAATTGGAATTTAAGTAAGGATGATGATTCCAAGGACACATATAAGAGACAATAGAGATCAATGATTGGTAGCTTACTTTATGTGACATCTTCTACACCAGACATGATGTAGGAAGTTGGATAGGTTGCAAGGTTTCAGGAAACACCAAAGGAATCACATGTTTTTGTAGTAAAGAGGATATTTAGATATCTCAAAGGTACATAAGAGTTTGATTTATGGTATCCAAAAGGGAATGATATATCTCTTGTGTCCTACACAGATGCAAATTGGGTAGGTTGCGTTGATGATAGAATGAGTACAAGTGGATTATCTTTCTACTTGGGTGAGTGTCTGGTATCGTGAATAAGCAAAAAACAATCATCAATATCTTTGTCCACAACAGAGGTAGAATACATTGCAACTACAACTTGTTGTACTCAGGTTCTTTGGATGAAGCATACATTGCATGATATGCAAGTAAAGTATGATGAGCCTATTTCAATACTTTGTGACAACACCAACTCCATCAGTATTTCAAAGAATCCAGTGATGCACTCTAAGACGAAGCACATTCCGATCAAGTATCACTTCTTATGGGAACATGCTATAGAGAAGAACACCAAGATAGAGTATGTCAGGACAAAGGAGCAGATTGCAGACATCTTCACCAAACTGCTTGCAAGGGAACCTTTCGAGTATCCGCGGAAAAAACATGGAGTAGTTTCTACACCACAGTGATCCACTCAACATCAAGCTTAACTAGATAGGGGGAGAGAAACATAAGTATTGAAGAAGTTCAAGTAACGAAAATTTTGAATCCTTTTCATATATAAATCAAAGAATTACACGAGGAAGCACCATGAAGAGAAAAGTATGTAGAGTTAACAAAGGCTTGTAGATAGGGGGATCATCCCCGGATGAGGAGTACCCTTTGTCATTGATGTCAAAGGGAGGGAGATAAAAAGTAAGGCATGGAGAGATAGAGGCATGTTGTTAGGGGGAGCATGAGCTTAAGTATTATCATGCCTAAGTGTTGCCATCTATGACAAAGGGGGAGATTGTTGGACAATTGATTGTCATTGATGTCAACGAATATTGGATTGATGTCAACTGGTGTGATGGATGTATTTGGAGAAGTCTCCAAAGTGGTCCCCATATGGCGTAGCTTTAAGCATGTCCCTCACAGGAAGACACTTTGAATAATTCTATAAGAAACCCCTAACCATGGTTAAGGATCCCATATTTGAATGAGGAATTAGGGCATGAAGGATGGAGTAAATGAATGTAACTCACTCATGGATGGACAATATTCATTGTGTTGTTTCTGGTTATATGTGGTGTTAGCAACATTTCTTGTCTTCGGCATTGGGATGCATAGGTCTGCAGGTTGCACGAGGAGCGCCCAAGCCCAGCACACAGAAGAAGTCCTTTTCGGGCTTAAAATCAAGCGAGTGGGCATTTCATTCTTCAGTGGAAAGGATTCAGCGACAGAGTAGAACAATGATTAATGGGTAATTGCAGATTAACCGAGTCACGTCAAGTATAGCGCTAAAAGTTTTAAGGAAGTCAACGGTCGGAATCTGTCGGGAGGCACTCGCGAAGTTATGAGGGTCGTTGATCACAAGCAGTTCAAGCGCAGTGTTATTTCTCGAGCTCGGGGTTCATGAGTTCAAAGGGCGGACCATATCCCTTTGGTTGCGCGAGATTCTGAGTTATGAAAAGTGTCCGAAGGAGGTCAACCGTCGCTGACCATCACATCTTGGGACTTCGCGAGGGGAGAATGCCAAAGTTCGATTCTCTAGCTCGCGAAGCTGCGAGTTGCGAGAGGCATTAGCACTTAGGCTCTAGCCGATGGTTACATGCAGAGAGCGTTGACCAGAAAGGAGGCCCGACCCGTATCGCCATCTCGGGGATCGGGAGTTTAGAAAAAGGAGCCGAGGGTCTTTGACCCACGAACTCGCGAATCGCGAAAGGGAAAGAACTTTAAAAGTTGGGCCCACAGTATCAAGGGGGCAGTCTCAGCCGTCCATTTGAAGTGGACACCTAGCTCGCGATCGAGCTCCCTGCCTTTTCGCCCATCACGGTTTCGAAGAGAAAAAAAAAGCTCCATCATATCCCGATGGGCGAAGTAACGAGAGCTTCCAGGGCCTGGGGCCCATAGCAGTGTCGGGTGAATTCAGAACCGTCAGATTTAGAGGGGCGCATGGTGCCAGATTAAGTTGCCCCGGCGTTTCGCTCATCGCAATTTCAAGAAGAAAGGACTAGTTCCTTCCCATTTGTGAACGCCGAGGGCGCCCTAGGGATAAGCACGTGGTCACAGCCTGTGGTCATTTGGGAAAGAAAAGAG
>ML787288.1:248112-266670 GCA_009831015.1 Picea engelmannii | reverse complement strand
TCTTCTTGAGGTCCGACAAAGAGCACTGCTATCACCTGAGGAAAGTCTTCTCAAAATGTCGAAGATTCAGCCTTTCTCTGAACCCCAAGAAATCTTTGTTTTCTATGGAGGAGGCGAAGCTATTAGGCCATATAGTATCAGCAGAAGCAGTGAGGATTGATCCTAGCAGAGTGGAGGCAATTCAGACCCTGTCGCTTCCCAGGTCGAAGAAGGAAGTTCAGGCCTTTTTGGGGAAGATTAACTTTCTGAGGAGATTCGTCTCGAATTTCGCTGAGCTGGTGAAACACATCACAACCATGCTCAAGAAGGGAAATGAAGTGAAATGGACCGCTGAACCCAGGCAATATTTTGTCCAAATAAAAAAGGCACTGACTGAGGCACTAGTGCTGATCAGTCCTGACTATTCGAAAGATTTCCTAATTTTCTCTTTCGCCTCTTTTGATACAGTAGCAGCAGTCTTGTTGCAGAGAAATGAGGAAGGGCGAGAGCAACCCATCGCCTTCTTCAGCAAGGCATTAAGAGATGCAGAGGTCAGGTATGAAATCATGGAGAAGCAGGCCTATGCCTTAGTAAAATATCTCAAATCTTTCAGGGTCTATGTCCTGCACTCAAAGGTGATTGCATACGTTCCTTCAGCCTCTGTGAAGGACATCCTTGTACAGCCCGACATTGATGGGAAGAGGAGTAAATGGATAGCCAAGATCCTGGAATTTGACCTGGAAATAAGGCCTACCAAATTGATCAAAGGTCAGGGCTTAGCCAAGCTGTTGGCTAAAGCCAATTGCCAAGCCTTGGGGATAAGTTTCATCAACGAATGCTCAGGAATCCAGCAGGGTCGGCTGTCTGAAAGAGACCCTCAAAGGGAGCCCCCATTGGGCCGATGTCCTTGGTATAAGGATGTCATATATTTTCTGTAGGAGTTGCGGCCCCCAGATGGCCTACAAAGAAACAAAGCAAGAGCTCTGAAGCTCAAGGCAGTCAGGTATTGCCTTATCGATCAAATCTTATACTGGAAAGACCCCCTAGGAGTGCTTTTAAAATGTGTGGATCCACAAGAGGCCGACATAATCATGGTTGAATTTCACAGTGGCCTATGCAGAGGGCACCATTTCTGGAAGACCATGGCTCAAAAAATTCTCAGATATGGATACTACTGGCCTACCTTGTTCGCTGATGTCCATAGAAGAGTTAGAGCCTGTATTACATGCCAGAGATTTCCAGGAAAGCAGCAGCTCAAGTCTCTGCCTTTACAGCCTGTGGTTGTTTCGGGACCCTTCCAGCAATGGGGCCTAGATTTTATTGGAGAAATACACCCTGCTTCCAGTGGGCAGCACAGGTGGATCCTGACTGCCACAGAATTCTTTACCAAATGGGTCGAAGATATCCCCACCAGGAGTGCTTCCCACAAGGTGATTATTGGATTCTTGGAGGACCTCATCACAAGGTTCGGCTGCCCGAGTAGGATTCTCACTAATAATGCAGTCGCTTTCGGGTCTGAGCCATTAGCCAAGTTCTGTGAGTAGTTCAGGATCAAACTGATTCACTCCACCCCATATTATCCATAGGGAAATGGTTTAGCAGAGTCCTCCAACAAAAGCCTAATAAGGATCATCAAAAGGTTACTGGAGAATAACAAAAGGGCTTGGAATTCGAAGCTGAAATTCGCTCTATGGGCCGATCAGGTGACCACAAAGAGATCTATAGGCATCTCTCCTTTCCAGTTAGTTTACAGAGAAAAAGCTATCTTCCCTTCTCAGCTGGCCATTCCTGTAGCGAAATTCTTCTAGGATTATCAAGAAGAGCCCAATGATATGATCCGAAGAATTCATCATCTGGTAGAAGTCTAGCAGGCCAGAGAGCAGGTAATGATCAGAATTCAAGACCATCAGTAGAGAATCAAGCAGGTCTTTGATAAGAAGGCCAAGAAGGAGGAGTTTCAGATAGGAGACCTAGTGCTGAAATGGGATGCTCCTAAACAAGATAAGGGCAAACATGGCAAATTTGAAGCCCTGTGGATCGGCCCCTTCAAAATCTATGAAGTTTTCTCAAATAACACTTACAGGTTGCAGGATTTGGAAGGTGAAGAAGTTTTCAGCAGCCCAGTAAATGGGTATTTTCTTAAAAAATGTTTTGTCTGAGCCTTCAGTGGCTCATATGTTTTGTAAATATTGTCCTTTATGTTCTTTGTTTTTACTTTTGTTGTTTCAGCCTAGTAAATGACTCCATAGCCCAACAACAAGGCACTGGAACTGCAAAATGAGTCCTTAGAGCATCACAGGGACGACTCTATCCCCCATGGAGCCTAATGTTAGCAACATTTCTTGTCTTCGGCATCAGGATGCACAGGTCTGCAGGTTGCATGAGGAGCGCCCAAGCGCAGCACACAGAAGAAGTCATTTTCAGGATTAAAATCAAGCGAGCGGGCATTTCATTCTTCAGCGGAAAGGATTCAGCAACAGAGCAGAACAATGATTGATGAGTAATTGCAGATTAACCGAGTCGTGTCAAGCATAGCACTAAAAGTTTTAAGGAAGTCAACGGTCGAAATCTATCGGGAGGCACTCGCGAAGTTACGAGGGTTGTTGATCGCAAGAAGTTCAAGCGCAGTGTTATTTCTCGAGCTCGGGGTTCGTGAGTTCAAAGGGCGGACCATATCCCTTTGGTTGCGCGAGATTCCGAGTTATGAAAAGTGTCCGGAGGAGGTCAACCGTCGCTGACCATCACATCTCGGGACTTCGCGAGGGGAGAATGGTAAAGTTCGATGCTCCAGCTCGTGAAGCCGCGAGTTGCGAGAGGCATTAGCACTTAGGCTCTAGCCGATGGTTACATGCAGAGAGCGCTGACCAGAAAGGAGGCCCAACCCGTATCGCCATCTCGGGGATCGAGAGTTTAGAAAAAGGAGCCGAGGGTCTTTGACCCACGAACTCGCGAATCACGAAAGGGAAAGAACTTTGAAAGTTGGGCCCACAGTATCAAGGGGGTAGTCTCAGCCGTCCATTTGAAGCGGACACCTGGCTCGCGATCGGGCTCCCCGCCTTTTCTCCCATCGCGGTTTCGAAGCGCAAAAAATAGCTCCATCATATCCCGATGGGTGAAGTAACGAGAGCTTCCAGGGCCTGGGGCCCACAGCAACGTTGGGTGAATTCAGGACCGTCAGATTTAGAGGGGCGCGTGGTGCCAGATTAAGCCGCCCCGGCATTTCGCTCATCGCAATTTCAAGAAGCAAGGACTAGTTCCTTCCCATTTGCGAACGCCGAGGGCGCCCTGGGGATAAGCACGTGGTCACAGCCCGTGGTCATTTGGGAAAGAAAAGAGCTACTCAGGAAGGGCCGAAGGCATTGTGTATGATTCGCAAAAGGAATTACTGCTATCTCCAAGTGCCATTTGATCCGACCTCGGCCCTGGTTTTAGCTTGAAGTAATGAAGGCGAGAAAGGGTGGTTGAAACCTCTCCTCATTCATTAAATGCGAGGAATGGAGGGTCTGGCAAGTGGACTATTCGAGAGGGTCCTATGTACCCATTTTTCCAGAGAAGCCATGTCGGGTTCTCGACTAGCCGGAGGAGGTCTGCACACGCTAACTCGACATTTATTGATTCAGCTACTCCTCCCCTGCAAAGGTCATGCGAAGTTAAGGAGATGTCTGACGAAGGACTTCCGCCCGAAGATTGATTGAAGAGACGTTACGCCTTGAAGGGCGAGCGTGCCTCTGTTGGGCAAATCTGCCCAAGTATATGTACTCAGTTTTGTCATTTTTGAAGGTATCGATGGTAGAGCGCAGCTCCCGATTGTAAAGTTTTAGTAGACATTCTAGCTTTCTGGTCATGCATCTGTATATGAGATTTCTTATTTTATAACAGACAGTCTTCTTACTCCATCTAAGTTTTCATCCTATACTAAGAGAGTTCGTGATCGACTGATTCGCACGAATTATGGTAGTTCTATTGTGATAAAGGATTTATTATGGCATTATTGTTTTCTCTGGTTTTCTGCATTCGAACGTAGGAAGATCTTGCGTTTAGATGTCTTCTTCTATAGTCTGTTAAGAACCTGATGTTTACGACAGACCTTTGCATCTCTCCGATACAAGTCTTCCCCCTACTCACCCTTACTACAACTCACTGTCTGAAGTTACCTAAGACCTCACTTGCCCATGCATGCCTGGCCTAGTTTCGGAGTTAAGACCACATCGTTTGAGTTAATCTCCATCTGATCACCCCATTAAACAAATCGTGACATAAACTGATGGGCGTCGGGCTCTGCTCCTGCTGCAATCTAGGGGTGACTTCTGACGCTAACATGTGGAACGCCGCATAGTTCTTCATGGTTAAAAAGATATGGCCTTGTAAAGTTGCAAGCCCCAAAGAGTGGACAAGAAGCCCCTAGTTTGTTATAATTCTTGGTCAAAAGGGTAAAGTTGTTGTAACAAGAAAACCCTAGAAGCCCTAAATTAAGGGGAAAATTTACATAGCACAAGTATATAAGCACCTCAAGGAGTCATTCATAAGTACACTCACACACTTATTCATTGTTTATCTTTCTTGTAAACTAGTGATCTTTTGCTAAGGTTGTAGCGTCATTTTCTGAGGTAGCCAAGAAAGGTCGACAATGAAAAATCTCGGAGTTACAACAAAACCCTAGTTTCTGAGGTATACACAAGTTACAGGCATGTAAGGGAGTGTATGTACGTGAGCTGCAGTGGAGGAAAGAGCGTATATATGCGGGTTGTAGAAGGAAAAGTCGTGTATATCTGAAAATCTCATGAAAATTTGAATAGATGTTGGTACCAGGACCCTAGATTCTAAAAGCAAGTTCACAGGTCAACATTCTATAGGTTTAGGTCAACTACAGAAGTTCTGGTATGGTTATTAGTTTGTTTTGATGCTTAGATTTGCTGATAATGTTGTGAATGTTTGAGACATTCTTGGTATGGTTGGTCTTGTACTTGGATATGGTATATGTTGGTTAGTTGGGTGAGTAAGCAGGACTCTTATGTATGGTACAACATTGATATGGTTCTTATAGTTCACATATTTGAGTTTCTTGTACATGGTTGAGGGTTATTCATGTTGTATCGTGACATATGCATGAGGGACATGCATAGGGTCTTTGAGATGTTTCATTGATGACGTGGTACAGATCTACATATGGTTCATGGTATGGTATACACACAGGTTGTACATGATTGATGCTCTAGTTCACGATTCACTACTCGTTGTTGATGTATCTTTTGGTTCATGATTGATGCATGAGATAGTATGTACATTGGTATACACTTGATGTATGGTATGGTACATGTTTAGTTGGTTGATGATTAGGTACAGGTTGATGAGACAGTGACAAAGTTGTGATAGTGACAATGAAAGAGTTGTGACAATGATAGAGACAATGACAGAGACAAAGTTGTGACATTGACAAAGTTGTGACAGTGACAAAGTTTGTGGTAGTGACAATGGTAGAGTCCATGACAGTTGGTCTACATTTATATTTCAGGGCGGTAGGACGGGGCAGGGAAAGGTGGTTGTAGCCACCTTCCAGTTGTAGCCGGAGAACCTAGGGGGTTGTAGCCTCCTTCTGGTTAGAAACAAAGAATCAGGGAGTTGTAGCTCCCTTCAAGTTGGATCCTAAGAATAAGGGGTTGGAGCCTCCTTCCACTTGTAGTAGGAGAATCAGAAGTTGGTGCTTCCAATGAATGTTTTCTTTTGATAAATATATAAGAACCATTTGGGTTTCCACGTAAATACTAGTGTACTGCATATCTATTGTGATGTGATGTTGTTTATGTTTATACTGTTGATGATATATTAAATGTTAAAGATAAACTGCTAAATATTGTTGAAGAATAAATTGTGGTTAAAGGAATAAAATTGCTCATCATTGATTCACCCCCTCTTAGTAATCCAATAATTCCCATACTTTACACTTTGTCTTTTTACATTAAAAAAAAAAAACCCACTAAAAGTAAGGCTGAAATACTATCTTTTCTAAACCAAAAACAAATCAAGTTGAACCACTCATATGTACAACAAAACTAACAAATAAATTTGAAAGTACATAAGTGAAAAATTTAAGAAAGGCTCGTCATGGTTATGGGAGGTAATGCCTATCCTTTTAAAGGACTAGAAAGTAGTTAAGTAGTTAGGATCACTAACTGATTGATAATATTTCCAGCTTCTTTTACTGCCATAATTACTGAATGATTTCAAGCTGTTTCCTCCATGTCGGTCACCGTGTTTCCAGCTGCAAGTAAAACACAATATCACCTTCAGTGTCCCAGGTCAAGAATATACAAAAGCTCAAATTTATTTTCAAGAAAGAATTTACAAAAGCTCAAAATTATTTTCAAGAAAGTTTTAGCTTTCAAATTGCCACAACCATGAAAATTATCAATTTTCCAGCAAGAGTTGGATTACGACCAATGAAAGTTCTGGAACAAATATTCAAAAAGAACCAGTAAAGATCTCATGAGAGAAAAACAGGTTGGCTGTGCAACCCCTGAAAAGTTGAACATAACACCAGAAGATAAAATAATTTATTTGTTGCAGTGGAAAAAATGTACGGACATACCAAAATTACAACCTGGGCCAACTTGCAACCAAAAAGAAATGACCCAGCAACACGCTTGTCTCTGTGAACAACATTATCGAATGGTCAAAAATCAAGGCAATGTTTTGCTGCAAGAAAAGTACGGCTTATAAAAGCTCCCACATTTTAAAGAGACGTGAATTGGGGATCAAGCAACCAAAGAAGTAACCAGAACTGAAATGAAATTCTGAATATTTTAAGATGCAATGGAATCACAAATACTGGTAGGAATGTTTTATTTTTCCCATTCCAGGGAAACCCATCCATGATGGTATTTAAGGTAAATTGACAGTTGCAGTTTTGGCAACCTAATTTGATAGTACTTTGGATGGTAATTAAACTGACCGTTGCAGTTTTGGTAACCTAACTTGATGGTACTCAAAGGTAAAATGGTTTGTTGCACTTTTGAAAGCTTAATTCAATGGGACATTAGTGAGGCCCACAATATTCACAGCAATAACCAGCCCAAGAACTTGACCTACTACCTCTTATTTGTAATTCATAACACTCAACCACTAAAACTAATCCACCTGACTAAAAGTTAATAAGAATGTTATAGCTGAGGCTATGAGTTTTTTTTGTTGCCATCAAGTTTACATCCATATTATAGTTTTGGGAATATTATAGTTTTGGGAAACTAGAAAGAACACTTGATTAGTTCCTCATACGAAGATGACATACTTGTTTTACAAGATAAAAGAGGAGAAAGGTTGGGCTAGAGAAATTGTGGCTTATTTATGTGAAGATCTGTGAGCTTGGTAATATTTTTTTTGGCATCTGACCCTGTAACGCTCAAAACTGGACCAAGAACAAAATGGGAATACTCAAAATAACTACCGCGCTCAGAAATTGATTGGGTAGTGCTTCAAACTCTCTTTTCTTCAAGGAAATAGAAAGTTAGCATGGCAATATGAAGTATCAACCTCGAGATATGTGGGGAGAATTCAATTTCCAAAATCATTTTCAAAACCAAAGAAATGGCGAATTCAGACATGGATGGAATTTAATAATGATAGATAGACAGAACTCGAACCGAACTTGGATGTTGCATCATATCCTCGCTCTTCAAGTGGATAGACATGGACCATTCAAATTCTAAACAAGGATGAGAATTTTCTAGTGTGAGTGAGATTTTTCAAGGGAATACCTAGAAAAATCCAACTCAGAAATATGACGAAATAGGAACCAGACGGGTAGTGTGAAACTTTCTCAGGAGAATAGAAGGAGGGAGCATGTATATTTTTGTTGCTTTAATAGCCATTACAAGTTCTTGAAGATAAAACTATTATGTATGAAGACCAAAACGAGAAAAGCTACCAAAGATATTCACAGAGAGGATCCATTACTCATGAAAGATAGCAGCTAAAGCACAGAAAATGCCCGAGTGAAAAGTTCAACTCCAATCGCACCCTAAACTGTGAATGGGTGTTTATAATCTCTCCAAACTAACAATTTATTGTCCCCATTTCGCAGTTCTGTAACAGATGTTTAAGCCATCATACTGACATCAATTTTCAAAATTACAAGACAACCTGGCTTAAACGGAATGCTAAGAAGAAAATCATGATGCAAGTAATAGACTTGAAACTCCTATCAAACGTTGCTAAACCAATTTGGAATTTGCATATGTGCGGTTATGGGAATCCAGCCCCAAATCACTACAACAACTATATTAATCCTAATAACCGTTACTATAACTCTTCCCCTTATCATAAGGGTCAACATGTCCACTTTAAAGGAATGAAACCTGAAACCTGATGGGAAGATAACAAACATGCTACCATGAACCTGAAACTTTGACATTCTTAATCAACTTAATAAAAAATTGATAATAATAAAATGAAGGTGCTTACATTATTCTACTAGATAAGGACTTGGATTAAATATTCTTATTTTTATTTCATGTGCAAGGAATACTCATAAAGCACGGACTACAACAAGATTATGTGCAAGTGAGAAAAGCACTCATTATGAAGCAATTTCATGTACAAGGAATACTCATGAAACACTAACTACAACGAAATTATGTGCAAGTGAGAAAAAACACTCATTATAAAGCAATTCCATGTGCAAGGAATACTCATGAAGCACTCGCTACAATGAGATTATGTGCAAGTGAGAAAACACACTCATTGTGAAGCATGAAGTCATATCCTCCACAACACCTACATCACTTATATTACTTTGTGAGGACATCAACTATACCACTAGGGCCATGAAACTCCAATTGTATAACTACCATCACTATCAAATAACACATATAACACATGTCATTTACAGAATGTCAATTACCTAGGTGGTGGGGGACCCATGGGCTAGTGAAGGAGAGGGTGAACTAAGAAATGTAAAGAGATTCGTGTGGATTACAATTACACCATTTTTGTAGAGGTCATAATTTCAAAAATTAAAAGATTTAGATTGCAATATTTAGTAATCAAGTTCCCTAACCATATTTGGGTCAAGGGGTCAGGGAGACTCTATAGTAGGATGAGTTGCTTATAATAATTAAGTATAATCTTACAATATTTATTTTCATAACATAAATATACATATATGCATTAAAAATAAATTTTTGAATAAATTCAAATTAGGAATCACAAATATTACCAAAAACAGGTAGCAAGCACTAAGCATGCAAAATTAGAACTCTGAAAGGGGATGAAGGGGCATATAAGAATGTTTAGGAAGAATCTATGTGAAAATTAAAGAAATTATACCTTTGAATTCATGTTTGGAATATAGATAGGTAAGCACATCCGTGCACCATCCAATTCATTTCCACCACTTGCTCAACTCATGATTCAATGATGACATAATCATCAAAGTGATTTAGTGATGATTTATCCTTGAGTGGGAGACATCAAAAGGATTCATGAAAAAAAAAATTGAAAAACAAAATAAGTTAAATTATGAATATGTGTGTGTTAAGAGAAAGGAATTGATGATCATGGTGGATCCCACATAGGGTAAATACATGAATCTGTAATGCTAAAAGAGCATGGCCTAAGTTCTAGACGCTGGTTATGTTCTTGTCATCACACTTGGTTATTCAGACAAGGTTAAGAGAAAGGAATTGATGATCCTGGTGGATTCCGCATAGGGTAAATAAATGAATCTATAATGCTAAAATAACATGGCCAAAGTTCTAGAGGATGGTTGTGTTCTTGTCATCACACATGGTTATTGAGGCAAGCTTCATTGGGTTCAGGCTAAGGAAAATGATGGGAACAATCAGGAAGGATAACAAGCAATGCAAATGCATCAAATTTATTTTAGAGAGGATATTAAATTTTCCATTTCATGTTTTCAAATCAGGTCCCAAATGACCAACTTGGAAATTGGCATCTCACTTTGTTCCTCTGGGAAAAAGGTTGCGAATGTTTTGCACAAAGGATGATTCACTGGAACGGCTGCAATTAGCACACAAGATTTCTAGATGATAAATTTTCAGAGTTTCTTTTCCATATCTCCATATTTAGGGAAATATATCTATTCTAAACTATCTTTAAAGATATACTCATCATTAATGGGCTCTTGAAAAGAAGGAACATAATGGTTAGAGATCAAATCTAGTGCTCCTATAAGGTAATTTTGAATGGATAGAGAATCAAAAGAAGGAGGATTGTTACTCAAATTTGTCAACTTGATACTTGTACTACTAAATGCACAGGTTGGCCCCTTCATTGTAGAGTTGAATTCACTCTTCATGGAAGGACCAACAAATATGTAAAATTGTAATATCATCCAATTATTCTAGTTGGTCATTAGAAAGGTATAGAGTAAAGGATATAACATTTTATTTAGAAATATCTTTCATAAGTTGTTTTGATTTGAGACATGAGATTTTGACCTTGGGGAGTAAGGAAGGAAAATATCATTAGGAAAATTTCTTTAGCTATAGGAGAAATTAGTTTTCTTTCATGAATGATAGGCTCACAAATACTATATTCATAGAGTAGAAAACCATTGAAACCAACAATACTCATCAACCTAGTTCTGATGATGATTTAGATTTAGAATAATTGATTTATTTTTCTATTTCCAGATGAGAAGAGATTGATAATGATGGGCCGGTATATTACTCTCTATGGTCACCATTTTAACTATGTATTATTTCCATGTTTGATTATTAATATTAGGCTTTCCTAATTTAAGGCCAAATTAGACCATGGTGATACATGTTTATATAAAGTAAATATGATTGGCTTATTTCCTAAGGATTATGGTGAATATCTAATGGCTTGACTATTTTGTTAATTATGTGGTTTGAATAAAATGCACTAATGATGGTTGGAAAGAAAAAAGGTTTTATTGTATCCGTAGCTAAGGACATTAGAGCTCATCTCATAACCATGCATTAAAAGGGGATTCAATCCTTCACTTTACTATTAGATCTCCAGGAATTTCAATCAAAGGAACAAATCATGAGAAATATGTGGGATATTGTCTACAAGATCTACCAACAATGGGGAACATAATTCAATCATGGAGCAACTTGATCCCTCTAGATTTCACCACATGTTTGAAATCAAATCAATTAAAAGCCTAGGTAAAATGAGATTTTGTGGGAGAATGTCACAAGTTTAGAATACGGGGATCTAAATCTAGTTTGATATGGAGTGGCATGATTTTCTAGTTGATTATAGAGGTCCACAAGTCAGTCGTGACTTGAGAGGGCTCTAAATGGATGAGACAACTTCCAACATTATAGAAAAATATTTTTTGAGCAATGGGTTTTCTAGAATTTACCTTGGGGGAATCCAAGTTTTTTTTTGTATTTAAAGAGGGCATTGGAGCTCTCATATGTTAGCTAGAACAAGTTAGATATCATTTTCATTTGATAATATTGCTATAATTTCAAATTTCCTCTTAATACAATTTTTTTGGTTCTCATATTATTTCTATAGATAATGTTTTCAGCTGATGGATTCAACCCCCGACTTACTTTGGAGTAAGGGCCTACTCCAAAGTTGTAATGGAGGTTGAATTCCCTCTACCCATAGAATAAATAGTTGTTTTTTTTCTCTCTTAATGGGTTTAGATTTCCTTCTACATTTCCCTTCATTTACTTGTTGATATTTCCTTTAATGTATGTACTTTCATTTCTAATAGTGATTCCATTTCATGTATTTCTTTAAGCAACACTTTCATTTCTTTCATTTCATGTATTGCTTTTATTGATTTTAATTTACAATATTCAGTACATTGAAGTGGATCCTATGAATCTAGTATATGATCATGTGTGTTGTAAGGACTGACTAATCTAGCAACAACACAAGGATAATTTATTCACGATATCATCTCATTTAATTAACTCTTCATCCGAGAGGTGGTGATCATGGACCTTCATTTTCTTTTTTCATATTGTAGATAGAAGAGAAAGTCATGGGCCTATGATCCAGATTAGATCATCATAGAATTTATCATCTTTCTTGGTACTTTCTGGGTGGAAAACATTGTAGGAATTATCTTGTAGGTCCATTTTAGTGGCACGTCCCAGTTTGGAAAATTGGGGTTCAAAACCTTTTAGAGCCATTTTGAGGCATTAAATGGAATGTTTTGGGGTTATAGTGTCCAAAAATTGTGCCCACACCCTCACTAGTGTTCTACATTTTGAGACATTTCCAATGGTGTGTAAAATACCTCAATCAGAGCTTGTGTGTGAAAGTTATGCCTCTTGCAAGTTGACCTACCTTGTTGATCACCATGGTACAAGTGGATGCCATGTCATCCCCCATTACTCATAGATATGGGGTTAGCCACATGTGGAATTTCAATAATATTATAGAAGGTACAAACTTGACCACTAATTGAGGATTGAGGAAGTCAAAAGCTTAACCTTATACGGTTGTTGGGTTATGTTAAATATCGATCCACTAGGAGGAGAAAAGGGTCCCATTCTTTTGTATTGTACTTGTTCCATAGTTGAGAAAAGAATCCAAGGAGGGGTATTTTGAGAGCATAACAGAGGAGGTAGGATATTTTGTAGCAACCATTCAGGCCACAATGTCAAAAGCAAATCCATAATGAGTGCCTTTTTCTTTTTACTTGCTCTCTGTAACTGAAGAAAAGAGAAAAGGGCATAGGCCTCACCTTCTAGCTGGGTTCTGTCCTATATTGGGTTTCCCGGGATACATCTTGTGTTCAATTATGTGAATGGTGTGTATATGTTTTCCTATTATTTCATTTCCATATTCATTTATTTTCACAAATTCAAGCAAATCTAGTAATTAATTAATCTGGGATCTAAGGAAAAATAGTCTGCATACTCTAAGATTTCATAATATTATAAGATATATTGTGACGAGTTGTTCCATGGAACATCCATGGTAGTTTACAAATAATATTAGTATCGTAGCGGGTTTCTTTGGGGTATTTGTGGAAAGTTGTAGGATCTAGGAATTATCTTAAGAATAAAGTTAGAGAACCCTAGCCATGGTAGATGAGTCTATTCACAACAACCCTTGTGATCGAGTAGAAGAGATATTTGCAAGACTATAAGAGTAAGTCGTTGATATATATCACAATACGACCCTCCTCATGGTGGCTCTATCTAACAATATCATACCATTTGGGGAGGCTGGAGGCTCTAGCTCAAATATTGGATCAAAAGGGAGCCGAGAAAAAAATGAAGACCTAGAAAAGGAGTCAAGGAAAGATCATGAGAAAGAGCATCCAAGTTACATTGGAGTTACCCCTTCATAGTCTATTTAAAATGGAAAAAAAAGTGGATATCAAGCCATACCAAGGTGAGATCGATGCATTAAATTTGAATCATTGGTTGTATCAATTAGAGGTCTATTTCAATGTGCATAATATATATGTGGAGCATAATATTTTGTTTTCCCGACAGAAATTAGAGGGCCATGCATTAACCTGGTGGGAAATCCACACAAAGAAACTTAGGATAAAGGATGATATACCAGTAACTAAGTGGGAGGAATTCAAAACCCTCATTAAGTCCCAATTATACCCTATTGGGTATGTAGACAACCAATGGATCCGTTGGCATTACTTTAGGAAAAGGAAAGGGAAGAGTGTGTAGGAGTACACCACCAAACTCAAAAAGATATCTATCATGCTAGGTATCTCTCTCAAGTAACCAGATGTACTCCTCAAGTATCTTGCAGGCATACACAATCATTTACGGAAACAACTGATTCTCTTCAAGCCCAAGATAGTTGATGAGGCCTGTGTGAAAGCACATTATATGGAGGGATAATTTTAAGGATGGAAATTTATATTAAAATGTAGAAACCTTGGCTAATCTTACTAGTCCTTAATATGAAAAATGTAAAACGTTTGGCAATAGTTTTGTAAAAATATACAAATTTATAAGGATTAATATGGTTTCTATAAAATTTTGGCGATTTTTAAACTAAAATTATTTTATTCTATGGAATTTGGGTGAATTGTTTTTAGGAAAATGGAAATTGGTGAATCGTTTTTTGGGAAAAAACATGGAAAATTAGCCCATTTGTGAAATTTATCCCCTAAAATCATCTATGATTATATGGAAATATAGGCCACAAGAAAGGAAAACCAAGTGGTTCCAAGCAGAAAGAGCACCAAGATGCTTCCAAGGAGGGGAAGAAGAAGTGATGTAGGGATTATGCAGGGATTTTCCGAGGGTCATAAATTTTGACTTGGTTATCCATTTGGGAAGAAATTTTACAGGGAGTTTCATATTGAAGATTTCACTATCATTTTGAATTGATTATTCAAATCATACATCACTTCGACACTTGTCCGGGGCCAATTCCTTCATATAAGGCCTCAAATTGGGGTTTTAGTGTCTTTACGGGAATTTTTAAATTTTTAATTATCATTTATCTCTTAGTTTATGAACTTAATCAGAAAATCGAGTTGACAAATAGTGTCTCTCTAGTTATCTCTTAGTTATTGGTCATTTTTAGAGTCATGCGAGAATTTCCTAAAATTAGTTGTTTTCGGAAATCTCAAATAGTAGCTAGAAGGGGTTGAAATTCCATTATAATAGTTAGGATGGAGAAGGAATAAAAGAGATTTATTTTCCATTCTCATGTGTTTGCATGGTTTTTAGATCTTGTGAATGAGTCCAATTTTATTGGTTACATCAAGAAGTGGAAAGGGAAAGACAAGAAGATGACATCCATTGCACATTAGTGCAAGGATCCAAGTAATCACTGTAACCATTTCAATATCAATGGTCACACTAAGGAAATGTGTTGGAAACTACCTCTAGAGATGAACCCTAATAACTGCAAGAAGGATACCAAGAACAAGAACCTTCTAGCCACAGATTCAAGTAATAAGATATAGAGCAACTCAGATGTGGATGAGAATATTGTTTGTAATTCCATACACTTTAGTGTAGAAGGAGGTGAATTTGAGTAGCCTTCATCATAAGGATGAGAAGGAGATGACACAACTCTTCCATATCAATATCCAGGTCAGGAAGAACAAGGTATACACTCTATTTGATTATGGTTCATAGGCCAATCTCATAGCATCTAATATGTTTAGCAACATTGGGTTGGAGGTTCATGATCACCCTAGCCCATATCCACTGGGGTGGGTAAACAAGGATGCATAGATGAAGGTCAAAAATCAATGTAAGATCAAATTTTCTATAAGTGTATATTTTATTGATGAAGTGGGGTTAGATGTAGTACCCCTTAACGTGTATTGTGTAGTGTTTGGATACCCCTACATGAATATGAGGGACATGATTTCCATGCAAAGGGAAAACAAATACCTTCTGATCAAGGAATTAATTCTTTCATAATCAATGTGCATAAAGGTAAATCAAACATCTCACTGGTAAGTACCAACCAAGAAAAAAAGTTGATTAGTTCAAGTAAGAAGTATGTTTTTCTTTTTTTATGAGAGAATCAAATAGGTGATGAATTAGTAGGAGTAAAGGCATCCCTGGAGGGATGTACTAAAAATAAGAAACAATAGATGGAGGAGTTGTTGCAAGCATACAAAGGAGTGTTCCAAGAGTCTAAAGGACTACCAGTTAAGAGGGAAGTGGAGCACGAGATACTATTGTTTCCTAACTACCCATTACCAATATTGGGTTGTAAAGACATCTTGTTTTGGAAGCAGATGAAGTGAAGAAGTAGTTGCAACAACTGTTGGAGAAGAGAGTGATTCTACCAAGAACTTCACCTTGTGGGTCACCTATCATCATCATACCCAAGAAGGATGGGACTTGGCATATGTGTATTGACTAAAATTTTTTAAACAATATTACACTCAAGAACCACTACCCTATGCCTAGGATCAATGATTTTTTAGACCATTTGCAGTATGCCAAGTACTTCACAAAGTTGGATATCAAATAAGGATACTACCAGGGATGTGTCAAAGAATAACACACCTGCATGACCAACTTCAAGACAAGGAAAGGATTGTATGAATGGTTGGCCATGCCATTTGGTTTATGTAATGCACCAACTACATTTATGAGACTAATGAATGATGTATCACACCCATATTTAGATTCATTTGTTATAGTGTATTTGGATGATATATTGGTTTATATATTTACCTTAGAGAAACACATCCCACATCTCATGTAGGTGTTAGAGACTCTGAAAAATCACTAGCCACCAGATAACCTCAAGAAATGTGAGTTTTCTTAACAGTCATTGGTGTATTTTGGGTATGTGATCGATGGAGGGGAGTTCAAGATATACCTCGCAAAGATGGAGGACATAAAAAAACGGTTAGTTCCTACTAATGTTACTGAAATTATGAGATTTTTTTTGGCAGCAAAGTACCTATGGAAGTTCGTATCATCTTTTTCTACTATAGTTGCATCACTCCACACTATAACAATGAGCGATAAGCGTTTCCAGTGGGGAAAGAATTAGTAGGAAGATTTCAATGAGATAAAATGAAATGTTAGTAAAGCACCAATTCTCACATTTCCTAACTTGCAGAATCCCTTCTAAGTGGAGAAAAATGAAAGTGGGTATGCTATGGGAATTTTTTTTATGCAAGGAGGTTAGCTAGTGTGTTATAATTACAAGATGTTTCATGGGGTAGTTTTAAAATACCCTACATATGATAAGGGAATCTATGCCCAGGTTCAATATGTTAAGAAGTGGAAACACTATTTGATGGGAAAGTTAACCATTATCCACACATATCACTAGGCATCGCACTACTTGCAGGCCCCGAGTAAGCTTCAGAGAACCAGACATTACACGTGGATGGGATTTTTGCAGCTATTTAAACTAGCCATCAAGTATAATGTTGAAATATTAATTATTGAAAGATTAATTGTTGAAAGATTAGTTGTCATTGAATTGTTGAAATATTGGTTGTCAATGTTGTCAACCCTTGAATGGGAAGTTACCAAGTTGCATGTCAAGGTAAAGGAGTTGTAAATAGAATTTAACAAGATGCAAGTTAGTTGCATGTTAAAGTAACTGTAAACAGAAGTTAACAAGTTGCATGTCAACGTAAAAGAGATGTAAACATAAGTTAACAAGATGCATGTCAGTTGCATGTTAAAGTAACTGTAAACAAAAGTTAACAAGTTTCATGTCAGTTGCATGAGATCCTCATTAAAATGCAGTGTAGAGTCAATTGAATATCACTTATGTGAATACTAATTTGTGGATCTGAGGCAATGGTTTGAAGTCAGTGAATTTCAGTGAGGGAAGAAGTTTGCAGGAGTTGAGTGTACAGAGAAGAAGTTACAGACAACGGTTATTTGAGTAAAACCATGGGTTTCAGGAGGAAAAGCGCGGACATCCACAGGCTACAGTGAGGAAAAGCACAAACATCTGCGAGCAAACAATGTATAGGGTCATGGACCTGTGAGGAAAAATTGTTGAATATCAGGGATCTAAAACGCAGGTCAGCTATAGGTTGAAGGTATGTATTCCTGTGTATGTTAGGGTGTGCATTCTGAAGAAATAGGAACATATATGTCTTATATATTCCAAGCATTTGATTTGGAGAACTCTCTTGTGAATCTTGGTATGAGGTATGTGTGGTTGCAGTCTTGATGAGATATCAAAATGAGTAGTAGAAACAAAGGTATCAGAAATAGTTCAAACAATAGGTTATCAATTACAATGACATAGGTTGTGACAAATTGTTCTACATTTATATTTCAGGGCGGTTGGATGGGGAAAGGAAAGGGGGTTGTAGCCTCCTTCCGATTGGAGCCAGTAAGTTAGGGAGTTGGATATTCCTTCATGTTGCAGGATGTAAATACGGGGTTGGATCCTCCTTCTAGTTGTAGCAGGAGAAATAGGAAGTCGGTGCTTCCAATGAATGTACTCTTTGATAAATAAGAAAATCATTCTATGGTTTTCTCTCGCATTGGGTTTCCACGTAAAATTCTGGTGTACTATGTTTATGTGATGTTTATGCATTGAATTATGGTGTTGATGATATATTGAATGCTCATGATATTTGTTGGAGGTTTTATATTGTGATTAAAAGTAATATTTTTTCTCATACTGATTCACCCCCCCCTCTCAGTATTCCAACAATTGGTATCAGAGAAGGTCCTTCAAGAAGCAGTCTAACCACTGGAAGGAGATCATGGAATATGCTAAGATTGGAGCACTAATGTTTGATGGTCAGAACTATACCTTCTCAAATAAAAGGATGAAAACCTTTTTACAGGAACAAGGATTTGGTGTTTGACAATCAGTAGTAGATGGGTATACAACACCAGCCCCTCCCCCAACCGACAGAGATGGAAAGAACTTAGCGAAAACAACTCAAAGGATAAAGGTTCTATTATGAGCAGTCTAGTTGATTCATTATTTTTCAAGGCTATGCATTGTGATAGTGAAACGTATCTTTGGGATAAACTCCAAAATATTTATGAATGAGATGCCAAGGTTAAGGGAGATAAGATTCAAATTTTCAGAGCTAAGTTTGAATAGTTAAATATGAAGGAAGATGAAGTCATTGCAGCCTACCTTCTGTGATTTGACGAAATAGTTAGAAATATTAAGGGA
>ML787288.1:232516-247307 GCA_009831015.1 Picea engelmannii | reverse complement strand
CGTTAAATTTTGAGATCATTTGAAATCGTATTTTTATCACTTGGTACCATTAAAACCAAAACCTCAAAATCAACCATCAAATTGAAAAGTACTGCTACCGGTAGCACCCATTCTAGAATTGGGGTATCAAAATGACACATTTTTATAATGTGGTAAAATAACTCATCATTACTGTAAACAAAAACATAAAATCAACCCTTAAATGTTTACTTTTTAAATCTTATTATCACACAAAGCACAAGGTAATACATAATGCCATGAAACTATCACAATATACTTTAAAAATGCAACGTCACCTTTTAATAATTTTTTACTTATAATAATAAAAAAGTAAATACAAGTTACATTGAATGAAACATAAATAATTTCTTAAAATTATTGTTATATTGACCATATTCAAAACATATGACCTAAGAAATTATATTATATTATCCATAATAAAAAAAAATATCATTCATAAAACATAACAAAAGATTCATAACTTCATGCAAGATCATATGTAAGTTCAATGCTCATTTCTAGTTACCAGACAAACATCATATGGATCAAAAATGCATAAATGTTTCATACACTTATTCAGATTGACTCGTGGTTTCTGAAATACCATCAAATTATACATTGTCTTCAGATTAATGTTTGGATGAATATGTAGATGATCCATAATCTTCTCTATTGTCGATGAATGCACCATTTGAGTCTACATGCATGCCCAACATTTCAGATGTCAAATGCCTTTTAGATCTACGACTAGGTTCAACAGACTCCCATCTTGCATTTATTTCGTGTGGCAACAACCTCTTGATAATCTCTATTGTTTTGGAGAGAAGAGTTCCTCTCTTTGTCAAATTGAAGTCATAAACAAGTATGTCAACATCATCTAATTTTAAGAGGTTGGTGCGACGACGAGTTGTATTTTGACCCCTTATTTTTCTCTTTCTATTGACATGTTTCTCAACCACCATCTATGGTTTGTACACACCATTGAATGGGTGTGTACTTGTTGCATACCAATGCACTTCAATTGCAATAACATCATCATTTTATTTCTCAATCTTTATAACCTTTCCTATCCAAAATGGATAACCATGTGGATCTGCAGTCGCTAAAAATGAAATCATGCTACCCTCCTTAATATCTTGTATTGAACCCCTGTAAAGGTCTTACATGACTTCATGTTGCGCACGTGACCTTCACGAACCAATATACATTTCTCTTTCCTTTGCTTGTGTAAACTCAATAGTACCTTGATATTCTTGTTGAACTTCAACAATGTTTGTTTCTTCAAATTCGTTTGGCATATTTTGTGGCCAATGAAATGGAGTCCTCAACATTGTATCTTCATTTGTTGAGTTTGAAATTATGTCACTTTGACTATTGAAAAAAGACTCCCACCAAATAGAATCAACAACATTAAAGTACTCATATGTATCCTTAATGGAATTTTTAATTTCTTCCAGGCATTCAGAATAATCTACATCTCTATTACGCCTCTGTGCATTATGGATTTCAGCAACTAATTGTAAAAATAATAACTTTGATGCAAAAATTGGACGATTTGGAATGAACTTCAAAAATGATAAACCTAATGAAGGACCCCATTATGTAGTAGTTCAATACTTCTTTCCCCATATAAGTGTTTTCCCATCAATTTGTTTGAAAAAAAATTGATGTTGGAAGCTAATGTCATTAAGTTTCTCAATACATTGTTCTTCACGATACGATCCCTAAATAAATCTTCTCATGCCAACAGTTTCTTCTTATATATGAAAAACAAGCTTTGGAATGTATGMTTTCTTGATACATTCAATCAATGATGGTAGACTTCCAACATTTTTCATCTTCAATGTTACTGAAAAACAACTGAACATTTGATCAATATGATCATGAGTATGTCCAACAAGAAGGAAACCAACTTTCACCTTTTGAAAGATTCCCATTTCAACAAGCATGCTTAGATATCCAAACACAATTTGATTTTTATTTTCATGACTAGTGTTGTCCAATTGTAGAGAACTTGAGGAAGATTTCCAGACTAGTGAGTGAGCACATGATGAATTATAGTGATGCTTAGATTCACATCATTATGAATATTTGGAGCTGTGAAGTAAACCCTTGGACACATTTTTCCATTGAAAACCATACAACCAACCAAGTGAAACTGAATGAAATTCTCTTCCTGTAAATTTTTGGGTGAACAGATAAAATGTGGTAGAAGTGTTTTCTTTTGGTCCATGCCATCAATTATCATACCTAAATATTTGTTTGGAGAATCATAACACTTCTTCCGATGAATTTTTTCTTTCACTTGATTGTTGATTCCAATGTACCTTGAAACTGCTTAGTTGGAGTAAAATTTTCATCCCAATCATTTAAATGTTGATCATAGTCTCCACTTTGACCTACATTTTGATTATTTTCATTACTATTAAACCTCTCACTAGATTTATCACCATCATATTCCTCCTCTTCATCATCGGCTCCTTCAAAGTCCTCTGATTTAGGACTTTCATGAGGAACATGTTGAATAAAGTTGCTTGCACCATGATCAAAATTATGACTAGCTAAAAAATGTGATGCCTCATTTGCATCACAAACATTGCTATGGAATTTCCTAGTCCCAACATAAGAGGTATGCGAACAATTTGTTGTTGTCTCAGAAATAAAATCTTCTTTATTTGACGAAGCCATCCCTTCTCTTTGAGAACATAGAATGATACAAATGCTCACCCTCCTTATGACATTATTATAACATGCATAATGATCTTTGCCCTCTAATGCCCCCCCCAAAAAAACAAAATATAATTTCCCTCCAAAATTTCCCCCTCAAATATTTCCCTCCAAAATTCCCCACCAATTATTTTCGCTTATTTTCCCTTAAAAATTAAAAATAATTTTTACTCTTTTATTTTGTTATTTACATGTTAAATACAATATTTATCATGTTTATTTGTTTATCCCACATTTATTAAACATATTGATGATCCATATAATTTTAGGTATATGTGTAGACAATATACCTAATTTTTATTTATCCCACATTCGTCATACTAACAGTAATTTATATAATTTGTGTTATATATACAAAATCTTGTTTTATCTTTTTATATTGTGTTATATCTTGGGCAGTATTTGTTTTAGGATTTGGAGCAAGCTACAAGGTAGAAACATCGAGAAGAAATCCGAGGAGAATCTAGAATTTCAGAGGTTAGTTATTTTTGTAAACAACAATTATAAGATTATCTTTGAATCACATAATATTTTTTCATGCAAAAATTAAAAAACCTTAAATTTGTTTAGATGTTTTCTACTTTTTTCTAAAAAATACCCAACTTTTTAAAAAATTTGAGACTTTTTTCAAAACATATTAACAAAATCCTTAAGATTTGTTTAGCTTTTTTATTGTTTTTTTCTTAAATTTTATTAGTTTTGGCTCATGGTGGTGTTATAGCAAGATTTGCCTCACCATTGCTATCTTGCACAGAGGGCCTTTTTCCATTTCCCTATGCAAACTTATCATCCCTTTTTGATGAATCTAGAGCTAAAAATATACATTTTTCCACATATACGCTCCCTATCAGTTATACAAGATGCATATACGCTTGTTGCTCCACTATAGCTCATGTATATCGGGATTTGTGCCAGAAAATACAAAAATGAAGTCGGGTTTCCATGTCACGACAGAAGATCTCTGATCCTTGGCCTTCCATATACTGGAAATGTTCCAACTCGGCCCTTCAGATGCATTCTGAAGGCTATAAGAGAACAATTTCGAGCTATGGAAAATAAGAGAAAACATTCAACTATGAGAGCAAAGCTACTCTGGAGAAATTACTTCATATTGAGTTTGCATCCTTTTGCCCCTCAAGTCTAAACATAATGTTCATCCCCCAAGCTCTTTCCTATTGTTGAGAGGACCTCATTGCCTCTTTCCTATGAGCTTGCCTTTGGTAGAGGATTGAAGTGGTGGAGACCCAGTTGGAAGGAACTCGGTTTCTTGGTTTCGAACCATGCTGACATAGAAGTCTATAATGTTGTCACTTCTGCTGATCAATTATTAATAGAAATACTCCTTTCCTGTCCTATTGGTATCTTGCAAATATATGATTATTATCCATGGGCGTGTTTGTAATGTTTGTTAATGGATTATGCTATCTGATGTGCTAACCCCTTTTATATCATCACTGTGTACTTGCTCTGCTTGTTTGTTGAGAACTTCTTGTAGGTATAAAGCTTAGGGTCAAAGTACTCAACGGTGGAACATCATCAAACATTGGATCGAGGTAGGCCTCTTTCTTATATTGCACATTAGTCTACATAACATATGTTGGAATTGAGTTGATTTCTATAGTCATACTTGTTTGTTGTGGTTTACCCTTGGCCATAGAGAGTTTTTCCCTTGTAACAAAAATGGCCACTCCACTAGGGAAGAGATATTCCTTCTAAGGGTTGAAGTACTTTTTCTTCTTACATTGCTCTTTTTCCTTTGTATTTCTTGCTATATCACTGCTTGGCAGATTATGTTCACTCTGAGTCTGAGTTTTCATCCTTTTTCCCTTGCTTGGCGTTGTTTTAAAGCATATACACCCTTTTTTCCTTGACAGTCGTGTATACACGCTTGTTGTCTCACTACAAGAAGCGTATATATGCTCTGTTCTCCTGAACAATCATGTATACCATTTCCCCTTGCTTGTTTTTCTTAGTTTAGTGACTACTGGGTGGGATTTGAAGATTGTTGAGCCTTCTTAGGTCTCTATAGTGCCTGTTGAGATTATCTGGGATGACAGGAAACCTTTTTGGATTTGAATTTTTGGGCGGAGTCTTTCTCTTTGTTTTCCATTTTTTTTTTGTCCTTGTTATCTGGGTTGTTTGCTTAGTTTCTTGGTATTCTGATTGATTTATTTCTTTTATACACAGTGGAATTTATATATCATCTGGCTCATCAGTCCATGCATTTTGTTTTTAGTATATTGAAAATACAAAAAAATAGGCATTTTTCATTGGTTGGCATTTCTGTCTTGGAATCTTTATCATTAGCTTAACACATTTAGTGAAAGATTGCATTTTACTTCTGAATTTCATAGTTGAAATTGAAGACTTCGCTATTCTTATTTAGCATATCATTTATTGAAAAGTTAAAGATAAACTTTGCATTATATCCGTATTTATTTTCTTGAAGAGTCATAACACCATGAGTTTCACTTCCATACCTTTTTGAGTAACCACGACCAATAAAATTTACGCTTTAAACTAAAATTGATTAGTCACGATTTTATATTTAGGGTGCAAAAACTAACCTAGGATTTAGTGCCTTGGAATAGAATATTGTGAGTAAACTTCTCCAAGGCAATTAAATCAACATATGTGTCTGAGACAGGGAGATGATAAGTCCATTGTATAATTGGTAATATTAGGAGGCTTAACTCACATCGGAGTTAATCACAAGGTCATGCGAAGTTAGTTGAAGGAATAACCCCTGGATACTCACCTAGCGTCAAAGATATTTCTGTGGATTTATTCGTATTTGGGGATCTTGCCAGTATCCATACCTCTGTGAGAGGTGGTGCTTTCAAGGTTTTGAGCTTTACTACCCTACCCATACGGTGATCCAAACATACGATTTCTCGTCTATGCATCAGTTATACAGTGGTTTATTAGTTGCTTGACTTAGTTATCTCATAGGTTACTTGCAGGGTTTATTTTGCTTGTATCTTGAGTTAGATAGGGGTCAGACGACACACAGCCTTTATGGAGGATTAACTCTCTGGGGGGATCTGACCAACTGGTTGTTAATCCTACGAGGTCCCTTATAACTGATTCTGTTACCTCCAAAATTTAGCGAGGAGTCTCGGGTCTCTCTTGGACGAGACATACCTTCTTTAGCGAGGGAGGCCACTCAGCCACTTTAGCCCGTTTGCATGCATATTGGCCATTTGACTTTTTGGTATTCTCTTTGACTACTAGCCGACGTTAGGCGTCTATTTTGGTTTTCATCATTATGGATAGTGGATTTTCTTTTTCTCCCTCATTCATTGCTACCCACCCCATGATACCTGCTAATTTCATGGGGACGGACCCTTCCATTTTTTACAATGGTATGCAGAACTACAATGCTCAGTCCGCACCTTGGGTCCCTAGCCATTTTTTTGTTGATATGCCTCCCCCCGTGCAACCCTCTCCCTGACCCACATATATGAATCCTAGCATTGGACCTGGGGGCACCATGGCTCTGATTCCTACTGCTTCGTTTGATATGAGTCATGTCCCCATGGGAGGGTGGAACCTTCCCCCCCATAGATTCAATAATAGCTATCCTATTTTAGGAGCCAATACTAAGATGGGTGCTTATCCCACTTATTACACCCCACCCATGTATCTTTCATCTGCCATGTCAGTTCCTTCGAACATGTTTTCCATGACAGGTCCTCAATTACCACCAGGTCCTTCATATGGAGAGAATCAATTTTACGGTTCGTTCTACCCTCTTTATGGGATCCCTTCACAAGGGGGAAACATATATCCTCACTCGAATAATCCTCATCCTACCTCAGTCTCCTCACAGACCTCAGTGACGATGCATGTCCAAACCTCTTCAGACCATTTTGGTGTGAACCAACACCTTTCTCAGCTAGGGCAAGAGGTATACCAAGATCCTACTGGGCTTGCAATTTTTCAAAATCAATCTTTCCCCGGACCGTGGAATCAAATGCCACCATCGATTGCCAGCCCAGTCATTGTTAGTCATACTGGTGCTCCATCGCCAACCTCTACCAGTCATGTTGGAGATGGGTCGACTTCTTCTACAAACTACATCGACAGCTTGCCCCCAACCTCTACCAATTATGTCAAGGGCACCATTAATTTTTCCCTGAATCATAGCCATGTCACGTCTCCCACTTCTATTCATCATACAGGAGATGACTCTCTTTCCCCTACTAGTTACATCGAGAAGCCCAAAAGCCTCAGACATAAGCCTAGATTCTTTTGCATAACTTGTGAAGGAAGTCACCTTACTCATTTGTGTATGATTACTGTCGAGATACCAGATGCATGGGTTTCACCCAAGAGCCCTTCAAATTCTAAGGCATTAGTGGTTTCTCTTCACACCACTTCTCCCTTGATCGTATCAGTGGTTCCACCGACGCAATATTCTCCCGACCTCACCCCCTTTGTTAAGAGTGAAGTGTCTCTTGCCCCCATTACTATGCATCCTCTTCAGCCTATAATTAAAGAAGTGGCCACACCAATGCAATATCTGGTCATCCCTACTCTCCCTGAAGAGAATGATGCACCTTTCAGTCATGTCATCAATATTTCAAATCCTCCCCCTTCTGAACGAGAGAGATTTATTCTTCCCCCGAATGCTCTCCCTCTAAGTCCTGACAAGGTTCCTTTCGATTGGGACGACCTGATGGAACATCTCATTCCCCCACCTATGTATTTTCCATTAAGAGACATTATTCGAACCATCACGGAGACCGTATCCTCCGTTAGCACCTTCTCCTCCTTGACTTGGAAAGCCTTGGGTTTTCCCAAGCTCTTGTCAGCTATCCGCAAGGTACCGAATTTCAGCAGAAGGCCGAGATGGGAGCCTTGGCCTCCCCATTTACATGTTGATTAAGACCAAAAAATGAGCCTCAGTTAAGCTCTTTTCTGACTGGACAAAAAATTGAAAAGATCGTCGAGTGATTTGTCCCTTTCACACTCGTTAAAGTTGGATTTGAAAGGTCACGAGTCTTAGTTAAGCTCTTTTCTAACTCACTACCAAAAATTGAAAAGATTGTTGAGTGAACTTGTCTTTTTCACACTCGTAAATTGGATTTGAAAAGATGTCTATTTGGCACAAGTTTACCCCTTTTTCACACCAAGTAGAGTAAAAGATATAAAAAAGGAAATTTTTTTGGCATTAAGTTGTGATTGTATCTCATTCCCTCGCTTGCAATATTGAGCCTTTAGTCGGTTCTCTCTTTGCGTTATAAACCATTGCCTAATCAGTTTTCACCCTCAACCAAGCAGAGCCTTGTTTATATCCTTCGCAATTTGACACCCTATACCCTGGAGGGAACATCACCTCGAGTTTCCATCTCCCGCGTGCATTTCCTTGCATTAAGCATAGGTACATTCCATTGTTGGAACTAGTTTTTCTTACTTGCGACACTCATTCCCTCCTTTGTATCATAAAATTCATTTGTTATGAAAAAGAAAAAAACGACGAGCGAGAAGGGAGTACTATATTGTAATTGGCAACAGTCGTGTCGCTTTTGAACATAGCACAAATTTATTGATTCCTTGTGTCATCATAATTTTGGGTTTAGCATGGCCTTAGGAAGTTGATCTCGCTACAGAGATTTCTCTACCGACTGGTTACTCTTCTAGTCCCTATAGAGAATGTTATTGATGCCTCCTGCATCTAATTGTCACATCATTAAGTCTATGTTTCCGGAGTCCATCGTATGTCTCATGATCTTGTTCAAAGGAAGTCTATCAACCTGTGTCAGCCACTCCTTAGAAATCTTGACTTTGCATGTCCGCCATACCCTCAGTTTGTCTCAGAATCACATGATACTTTGGCCTTATCATGCACCCTGGCCCTACTTTCATCATTGGTAGGTCAACTTGAACCCAACAATCGACATTTCATCATTGGTCATTGACTGGGTGGTTTCCCTTATGTTTGAAAGCAATACATCTATTCACACTTTGGGATTCATGCAGTGTCTTGGATGCCATTAGCCTTATTGGTGGTTTCCTCACCTTTGTCAGTAGTTTTTCATCATTGGCTGCTATTCAGAGGGTCCTTTTCATGTACCTCTTGCATTTGGCACACAAGAAAGACACACAGGGTCGTTGGTTCATGAACATGTTCTTTGTCTGATATCCACCAATTCATGAAGCTCCTGCTTTGTTCCTCATGCTGACTGATGAAAGATTCCTCAATGCTCTCCTTTCAGCGGATCTCTTTCCATCGACTTCAACTCATATATTCTGGATATGGGACCTAGAGTTTTATGAGTACCTTGAGGCTTGCAGCCATTAGTGGTAGGCTCTCTTGCCATTGACAGATGGGAATACATCAATGTCTCATGATCAATGGATTTCTCATGTGTTCGACATCGACTCGTTTTTCACACTTGTACGAATGTACTCCGAGCCTTGATACCTACTTTCATTATTGGTAGGATATCTCGCGTTTGTTAATAGTATACCTCAATGATCGGTAATCAAACGATGTCTCATCGTGTTCGAACTCAAATCCTTTATTCACATGATGTAGACTTTTACCTTTGGTGGATAGTGTAGAAGACTTGAAGACATCACTATGTGGCCGCAACTTCCCTGAGTTGTTGCTTCCCCTTCATTGGACCAGTACCTATTTGACTTCAGTGATCATGGGAGATCAAATTGTACTTCGTGGTATACAAATATCTTCAGATTGATTTTGAGACTGGTTTCACCGGGCCTTGTTCGTGATTATGACAGTTTTTGGCATGTAACCGCATTTGTATTTTCCTATTCATGGCCATGAACACTTGTTTGGTATATTTTCCACATGGATCTACATTGTATTCTTGGCATCCATGTATGCAAAGTCAGTACATAATGTAACGAGCAAACGAGTTCGTCCAACTGGTTCTCTACCACTCCACTTCTGGGTTATTTATAATGTATTTCGTTCATCGTAGATACTACTTTGATCTCACACATTAGGGAGCATATGTTATAGAAATATTTTCATCACCACTGCTATATTTCATAGAGGGCCTTTTTCCATTTCCCTATGCAGACTTATCATCCCTTTTTGATGAATCCAGAGATAAAAATATACATTTTTCCACATATACGCTCCCTATCAGTTATACAAGATGCGTATACACTTGTTGCTCCACTAAATCTTGTGTATATCGGGATTTGTGCCAGAAAATACAAAATGAAGTCGAGTTTACATGTCACGATAGAATATCTCTGATCCTTGGCCTTCCATATACTGGAAATGTTCTGACTCAACCCTTCAGATGCATTCTGAAGGATATAAGAGAACAGTTTCGAGCTATGGAAAAGAAGAGAAAGCATTAAACTTTGAGAGCAAAGTTACTCTGGAGAAATTAATTCATATTGAGTCTGCATCCCTTTGCCCCTCAAGTCTGAACAAAGTGTTCATCCCCCAAGCTCTTTCCCTATTTTTGAGAGGACCTCATTGCCTCTTTCCTATGATCTTGCCTTTGGTAGAGGATTGAAGTGGTGGAGACCCAGTTGGAAGGAACTCGGTTTCATGGTTTCGAACAATGATGACATGGAAGTCTGTAATGTTGTCACTTCTGTTGATCAATTATTAATAGAAATACTCATTTCCCGTCCTATTGGTATCTTGCAAATATATGATTATTATCCATGGGTGTGTTTGTAATGTTTATTAATGGATTATGCTATCTGATGTTCTAACCCCTTTTATATCATCACTATGTACTTGCTCTGCTTGTTTGTTGATAACTTCTTGCAGGTATAAAGCTTTGGGTCAAAGTAATCAACAATGGAACATCATCAAACGTTGGATCAAGGTAGGCCTCTTTCTTATATTGCACATTAGTTTATATAGCATATGTTGGAATTGAGTTGATTTCTGCAGTCATACCTTTCTGTTGTGGTTTACCCTTGGCCATAGAGATTGTTTCCCTTGTAACACATGGTTACTGCGCAATGTTTTCACCTTAGCCCGACCAGCCTTGTGGCCAAGCCGTGGGTACATCCATGGCTTGGCCACAGGGTTGGCCCCACGCGGCCAAGTCACAGTCCCCGGGACCGTGACTTGGCCACGGGGGGCCAGTCGTGGGAACACCCGCGACTTGGCCATAGGGCTGGAGGGACTATGACTTGGCCATGGGGGGCCAACCCTGTTGCCATGGGGGGCCAACCCTGTGGCTAAGTTGTGGGCCTACACACGGCTTGGCCACAGGGTTGGCGGGACTATGACTTGGTCGTGGGGGGGAATCCCTGTGGCCAAGYCGTGGGCACTCCCATGGCTTGGCCACAGCGCTGGTCCCCCATGTCCAAGTCATAGTCCACGGTCCTAGCATAAGCCCAATAATTCCATGGGTTAATTTGTTTTACATATGGGTAAAATAATTTTAATTTTTTTTAAAATTASTTTTTATATTCAATGTTGTGTTTTTTAGTTTATTATAATGTGAAAGTCGTATTTTTTTTTTTATCTTAATATAGGAAAATGGAAGGAAAGAGATTATCTATGAATATATATAGATCATGACCTGCAATAATGGCATCCAAAAATGCAACTGGAACCTCCATGAACGTTAGGCAACAAAATGATAGCTTAATACYTGAGCTATCAAAGACAATGAAGAATGTTAGAGAGTGGAAATCTGTGGAAGGTGAAAACAAACAAGAATATTCTTGGTTTGTTAAAGACAATAGAGGAAACAATGGAGATCATATATATTTTTATTGTGCTGAATTAGAACATGTGCAAGGAAATTGTCAGACACTTGGCTTGTTACGAGATATATGTTTGGTGCCAAACACAGATATTGTTTATGCACTTGTCAAACAAGGGAGAACTTATATCAAGTTTAGATATTGTTTCAAATTGAGAAATTATAACAAGATTGAATGTTTTTCAGAATTACGTGCATCCATTGTTGATGACATTGAGAAAGGAAATGTAAGTTTTTTATTTCTATTTTTGTGTCATTTATTATTTTTAGTATCATGGTAATGTTTTAATTTTATTTAACATGAAAATGTTATATTTTTGTTTTATAGGATTTTGTTGAATGACTTTCACATATGTTACTAGGGATTTACTCTACCAAGAATGATATCATGGATGTCATCAATGCTTTTCATATTGAAAAGACACAATAAGGAAGGAAAAAGAAACAGAAAGTAATGGAGGTTGAACCTGCGAGAGTAGACAAAGAAGAACATGAAAGAAGAAAGAAAAATCCTCATTCTAGAAATACTAAAAGGGTTACATTTGAAAATGAGGAAACTCCAAATTAATATTTTTTTGAGATTGGTCCCAATGAGGTTATCTCTCCTTCTCTCAAAATGAACAAACAAGATAAACACAAAAGAGAGTTGGTCTATGATGAGTATATTCCTATTGATTATGAAGAAATCATTGATTTAGATGAAACACATTTAAATCATAAGAGGAAGAAACCACATATTGATAATGTTCAAGAAACCATCGTTAACTCAAAGTATTATAGTGAAAGCACTAAAGGTAGCAGAGAAATAATAACACTAGGTGCTGATCTAGAGGATGGTATTGTGAAAACAACACAAAATTCCATTCGAAATAGAATGAGGATGACAAACTTAGTTGATGATGGCCACACATTTCAGTTGAATGTGAAACAACTTTATAAACCCATAGAAGGGCAGGAAAAATATCAAATTAGAAAACTGCATCACTTGCATATTCACAATTTGAAAGCATTGATTAGGTACAATCCATATGCACATGTGGTTGACTACCTAGTTCTTGTTGACCCAATGGAAGTTCCTACGAGGGAAGAATTTGATAGATCAAAATGATTTGACTACAAATATTATGTGATTGGAGGAAATCATACTACAAAGGCTAGAAGAGAATTGATGCAAGAATATCCCAATAATCCTCTTTTTGAGATAGGAAAATGCATAATTTAAGTCGGTTTAACAGATTCAGAAGCAAAGTTACTATCATGGGATCATAACACAGACAATGAGTACAAAATCTCTATGACCTTCATTCAAAGGGTGAGATTTATCTATAATAAATTTTATGAAATATGTCGCGGTGAGAGATCAAATGTTGATGTTAAGTTTTAGAAGCAATGTTGTATGGAAATAGGATTCCCACTTGATGATGAAAATACAAAAGAAAAAAATCACAAAGGAAGTGATATATTTAGAGTTGTGGATAACTATTTTCAATTGGGATTTAAAATTGGACAGGTATGGGATTTGATAGATGAGATCTTCACCCTATGGGAAAATATTAATATAAAAAATCAGAGAGTTAAGAAGGCTAAACCATTGATATGTGCCATAAGTAAGACAGGTCATGACATACAAAATTGTAACAACCGTAATGAATTAATTAAGTATCATGATTAAATATTTGTTTAATAAATATTAGTTCAATAAATATTAGTTTAATAAATTATTAATTTTTATTTTTTTAAGACTTATTTTATAATTTAATTGTATTGGTAGATGGACCCATTAATGGGGGGATAAGGTGGTTGAGGCTTAATGGGGGATAAGGTGGTTGAGATTTAATGGGGGGATAAGGCGGTTGGAAGGAAGGAGAAGGGGAGAAGGAAAGGAAGAGGACTGGGAAGGGAGCTTTTTGGGTGGAGTAACATTTTTCAAATTAAGAAAACTGAAAGGTTGGAGGAGGAAAAAAAGGAGAAGACATGAGGAAGTTTGGACTATGAATCTATTCTGCAACTGTTTTGTGCTTACAGACTTGAGGAATTTCACAGGGGGGACTTGTTGCTAGGAATTTTGGGCTCGAGGGCCAAGAAACTGTAAGGAATCTTGGGGCTAGGGAGCCAGATAGGCTATTCCTAGATGGCTGGGAGGTTAATCAATTTGGGTAGAGCTTCAGGCAGAGCTTCAAAACAACATCAGTTTGAGGTAGATATGTTTTATTATCATCATTATTGTGTTTTTGTTCATTATTTATATATTGTTCATAATAATTATGCTGAATATGTTGTTTATTATCATGCTGCTCATTTTTAATTCTGTTGAACATTGTTATTATGATGAATAATGGACTGTAAAGAAATTATGATAGCATTTCTATATTTAAATTTATGTTTTATAAGTCTCTGCTTGGACAGACCTTACACATGGTATCAGAGCACTAGTTAAAAATCTAGGGCCAAGGGCCTACCTACCAACCCATCCTCTTGACTCTTGACTGAAAGATATGTTATGTGTCTTGTAAACAACCCTGAAAACCTGTAACCTGAAATCCTTTAATTACAACCCTTGAAACCCTTTCCAACAATTGGGAAAAATAGCCCTGAAACCCTCTAAAACATTAAAACTTGTTGACCTTTAGAAGTGAAATCCTTCACTTGTACAAGTGAAATCCTTGAAAGGAGTTATGTAAACAGAAAACATATAAAGAATCTGTATATGAAAATATATAGGAGTGTACATATAAATCTGGGCTCGAGGGCCAAGATCCATCTCCAGCTCCACCTAACCTACAAGCCAAGCACACAAATTTTAACATAGATATAGATATAAATAATACACATATTGAAAATGTAAAGGAAGCACAGGCCTTACAAAAATAAACTGTTGAAAAAAAAAACACATAACTATGCCTCACTTATTACTCACTTTTAAATCAGTTGCTTTTAAGTCCTGTAACTATCACAGTATTAACCCAAAAATCACTTTGAACAAATGAATTAGTTTTAGTACCACGCTAATAAAGAAATCCATTTGTACAACAAAAACTTCTATTTAAAAATATATATATATATATACAATATACAAAAAAAGTTATACAAAACAAAATGTGTATAAACAAAAAAATAAATAAATTGTGTTTTGGGCTTTACATCCATGCCAAAATATCCAAGTCCAAGAGCTAAGCGCTAACAAAACACAAGAAACAACATACCAAATCACTCGACACACAAGTGACCAAATACCAAGCGCCAAATCTAAGGGAAGAGCCACATGGGGAAACTATATTTGCAATATGTGTTAAGCCCTAATATTGGCTCATTACCCCTTAATTGGGGAATATTATATTAGTAAT
>ML787288.1:203495-228362 GCA_009831015.1 Picea engelmannii | reverse complement strand
ATCTCTTTTTCAAGGCGTTGAGTACTTTTCCTGAGGTTTTTCTATGCTATATTGATGTTTGGTTCTTAACAATATGCGTCAAAGTCACAACGCAGTAACCAAATACCAAGACCAAGTCCACATGGAACACCAACGCATAATGCGTCATGGAGGATCCAAGCTAGTGACCAAGGAGAGTAGCATGTATTTCTCAACATATTGAACATTTATCAATAAGCTCGAACAATCCATCGTATTCCTTCTCAGCTCACTCCGCCACATCAAAAGAAACGTCGTGGTTTATCACCTGAAAGCACCTGAACTCCACAGCAGATTCGGTGATCCTCTGCACCAAATCATTCCTTGTCCAAGAAAAATCAATAACAGGAATATCACACTCAGTTATACTCGTATTCAAAGTGGAGGCAAAACCAAAGTAGAAAAGTCGCGTGATTTCTCCAGAAACATCGAGAAAGTGTCGTTATTAATTATAGTGGCGGAGGAGTTATTGCCTCCTTGGCTCAGCATCGGAAGCGGTGCCCGAGAGCTGCCCAGAGTATTTCCTTGCTACTAGGACATCCTTAGTATGAGCCCAACAATCCATTGGAAATGGAATCATGAGCTATACCACTTGTGGTATAGTGTAGATTCCCCTGCAACTCGCTTCCTTCACCGAAAATCCTGCAGTGAATTCACGAGCTCCACCATTGGCTGTTGGGAATTAGTATCAGATAAAGTCATAAGCCTTGGGCTTGACAACCCTCTTGAGGATTCAAAATTAATTGAGAGAATTATTTCTACATGACAACAGTGTCCGAGGAGTTGCATGTTAAGAACAACCTTTTGAAGACCGCCTCGGTAAATATTAAACGAACCAGGCTCAGGTGACAGACAGAGACGCAGATGGTGACAGTGGTGGAGACAGAGGCGGAGGGGACTGAGAATGCCCCACCAATATCGATGTCAGAGAAGACATCAGAGATCCACCCGAGGGACTCAAACTCACAACTCCTTCCAGTGCATGTCGAAGTGGCGAACCATCATAAGCAACCATTGAGGCTAACAGAGAATAATTATTTAGAGAAGAAACAACTTGGAAAGATGTGTTGCTTCTTGAGTTGCTGCTAGGCGATGAAAGCCTTGATAGCAGGCAAAGTTTCTATGGAGTATGAGTAGAGAAACAGAATCTGTGTTTACATCTCCTTCTGTCTTTGCAAGGATGGGTCCAATATTGAGCAGGATGAAGCCAACATTCGAGGACGCCAAGCGCAAGCACCCATGCTTGAAACCAAAAATGGAAGAGCCCACAAGGGGCATAAGCTTGAGCACCGGCACCAACACCAGCACCAAGCTGAGAGGATCAAGCACTGTTTAGTATTTGGGATGCCAATTAAACCCTTAGACCATCAACCCCGACCGCAGTTGTAGAGTGGGAGAGGCTCTAATTGCATTTGCAGAGTGGGAGAGGCAACAAAGGAAGGAACATGTAGGGTTTTGGGTAATGAGAGCTCGGGGGGGGGAGGGCATGTGGGCCTCATGCGAGGACCCACGATGCCCGACTTTTTATTTTATTATTATAGATTATTTAAAAATTTAATTATTTTGTTTTTAATTTTAATTGTTTTAATTTAATTATTTTAATTTTAACCTTAATTGTTTTAATTTAATTATTTTAAAAATATTATTATTTTAATTTTAATCGTTTAAGATAGTTGTTTCAAATTTATTTATTTTAATTTTAAATTTTAAAGTTTAATTGTTTTAATTTGGTTTAAAATTTAAATTTGAATTATTTCACTTAATTAAGTGGTTAATTAAAGTATGTAGGTACCTAGTGTTAATTAATGTTAATATGTGATTAATAATATGAGTAATTAATTAAGTGATTAAATGTTAATACATACATGATTAGGATACTAATAATAATATTAAATTTTGGATTAGATTAGATATGTTGATTAAGACTATTGAAACTTAGGTTAAAGTTTAGTCTAGGTTAGTAGGTTTATAATAATTAATCAACATTATGTTCAATATCACATTAACTAGTTTTAAGAGAAAATTTTAAGGACTTAAACCATGATTAAGGAGGATGGGGCTTCATGCACGCTAAGAAGGTAAGTTAGAGAAATTGGCGAGTACATTATGGTGCTAGCATAGTTAGCCAGGAGACAAGCTAGTAGCTTACCTGGATGAAGTTACCAAGCTTAGATGATTTAACCTAGGCTTACCTCCTGAGAGGGAGCTTGATTTTACTATTGAGCTAAAACCTGGTGCAGATCCAATTTCCAAGACTCTGTATAGGATGACAGCGCCAAAACTTTGTGAGTTACAGATGCAGTTGAAAGAACTACTCGACTTAGGACTAATAAGGCCTAGTGTCTCACCTTGGGGTGCACTAGTAAATTTTGTGAAGAAGAAGGATGGTTCCTTACGACTGTGTATAGATTACAGGGACTTGAACCGTGCTACAGTGAAAAATAGGTACCCAATGCCACGGATAGATGATCTCTTTGATCGGATGAAAGGAGCAGTGGTGTTCTCAAAAAATTGATTTACGATCAGGATATCACCAGTTAAGGATTAAGGAAGGCGATATTCCTAAAACTACATTTCAAATTCGGTTTGGGCATTACGAGTTCGTTGTAGTACCTTTTGGTTTGACCAATGCACCAATAGTATTCATGAGCCTCATGAACAATGTATTCTGGAAGTACTTATACCGCTTTGTACAGGTCTTTCTAGATGATATCCTCATCTATTCCAAGAATGAAAGAGAACATGAGGAACACTTGCGAGTGGTGTTGTCCTACCTTAGAGAGAACAAATTGTATGGAAAGTTGTTGAAGTGTTCCTTATTCCAGAAATAAATTCACTATTTAGGTCATATCATTTCCGGTGAAGGAATCTCTGTGGACCCAGAAAAGGTAAAGGCCATTATGGAATGGCCAGTGTCAAAAATGCTCATGAGGTAGGAAGCTTCATGGGGCTAGCAGGTTATTATCAAATATTTTTGGAAGGGTTCTCTAAAATAGTGAAACCCATCACCACTTTGCAGTGCAAGGGGGTCAGGTAGGAATGGACAAAAGAATGCGATAGTGCATTCATTGAGCTTAAGAGGTTACTAACTAGTGCACTAATTCTACGAGTGTCAGGTATGGAAAAAGGCTTCACCGACTGCATGGATGCCTCAAAGCAAGGGTTGGGGACTGTGCTAATGCAGGATGGAGGAGTGATAGTGTATGAGTCGAGGAAGTTGAAGCAACATGAGGAGATTTACGCTACTCATGATTTGGAGTTGGCAGCTTTAGTGCTAGCTCTGAAACTTTGGAGGCACTATCTAGTGGGGCAAAATTGTGAGCTCAAAACGGACCATAAAATTTTAAATCATCTCTTCACTCAAAGGGATCTCAATGTCAGGAAAAGGCGATGGAGTGAGTTTATGAGTGAGTACAATTTTGGAATTTCGTACATCAAAGGAAAGGAGAATGTGGTCATGGATGCCTTGAGTAGGAGATCACGTATCTTCTCCTTGGTACCCTTAAAATTCAAACTTAGGGAGTAGGTGTTGGGGAAACTCCTTGGAGATAGTTGGTATTTAAAGGTTACTTCAACCCTCTAGAGTGGGAGGAAATTAGATCCAAAATATGAAGGATATAGCTTGGAAGCAGATGGACTATTAAGATATCAAGGAAGGATGTACATCCCCAAAGGTGGGAATATTTCGAAGCATCATACTAAAGGAAGCCCATAGAGAACTTTATTGTGCGCATCCAGGTGTGAAGAAAATGTACGCAAACATGAAGAATCTTTTCTTTTGGGTAGGCATGAAGCGCGATGTAGTCCATTTCGTCGCCAAGTTCCTAGAGTGTCAACAAGTGAAATCTGATCACCACCACCTAACAGGTCTCCTACAACCGTATGATGTCCCTATGTCCAAGTGGGAAGTCATTTCGATGGATTTTATTGTGGGGTTGCCACTCACATCTCATAGACACAATGCCATTCTTGTGATAGTTGATAAGTTGACCAAGAGTGCCCATTTTATTCCAGTTAGAGACACTTGCGATGTCATTGATGTGGCACGTGTGTTTGTAAGTGAGGTCATCCATTTGCACGGGATACCCAAGAATATCATTTCAGATAGGGACTCTAGATTCACATCTAGGTTTTGGACAAGTTGACAGTCATCGTTGGGGACTCAGTTGAACTTAAGCACAACTTATCATCCTGAAACAGATGGGAAAACTGAGAGAGTAAATCAGGTTATGGAAGACATTCTTAGGATGTATGTTATGGATAATCAAACCCATTGGGAGAAGTACCTACCTTTGGTAGAGTTCGCCTACAACAACGATTTGCATAGCTCCATCAGAATGCCACCCTACGAAGCTCTGTATGGAAGGCCATGCATAACACCGTTGAGTTGGGAAAGGTTAGAATACGATGTGACAGTTGGGCCAGAATTGATTCAAGAGATGGATGAATAGGTGATACAGATTAGGCGGAGACTAAAGGAAGCACATGATAGAAATAAAATTTATGTTGATGCACATAGGACTGAACGAAGTTATAAAGTGGGGGATCAAGTTTTCATTCATATCAAGCCTAATAAGAGTACCATTTGGTTCGGGAAGGGGACAAAGTTTTCACCTTGATTTATAGGACCATTCAAAATCCAAGAGAAAATTGGACATGTTGCCTATCATCTCGTACTGCCACCCCACTTGCATAAAACTCATAATGTTTTTCATGTATTTGTTCTACGTCATTATGTTGCTGATGAATCACAAAAACTAAATTGGAAGGAATTGCAGGTATCAGACGTGGTAACCCTCACGGTAGAACCATTATTCATATTGAACTGTAGATTCCAACAGCTTGGGAACCATCTGGTAGACCAAGTTAAGGTCCAGTGGGACAAGTATAGTCCAGGATATGCTATTTGGGAGGATGCCGAGACATTATGACGAGATTATCCCTCACTTTTTTGACCACCTCGAGAATGTGTTTCTCGAAGGTTGGGTGTATGTAACATCACCTTTTGACTTAGACAACTAGGATTACCTAAGGCCTAATCACCTTTTTTTTCTATTCACTGTGAAACTATTAATGATGCACTTGAACTTTTAAGACGTATGAACCTATATGAATTTTTAAACGTTATTTGAATGATGATGGATATGATGCGATCTATTATGTGAATGTAAATTCTATGAATGTTTAAATGTTATTTGAATGATGATGGATATGATGCGATATATTATGTGAATGTAAATTCTATGAATGTTTAAATGTTATTTGAATGATGATGGATATGATGTGATCTATTATGTAAATGAAAATTCTATGAACGGGTAACATTAATTGGATTATGGGGATATTATGAGATCTATTTCTAACTTGAAATTTTTGACATTTAAAGTTGTTGGTACGTGGATATTGAATTGAGATTATGGTAGTATGCATTTACATGATGATAATGCATAGATATGTATGAGTTTGTGTTATAGACTAATCCGCAAGTCAAAGGGCTATGAAATAGCCATGGGATAATGGTAATAAAAGTGGATGCCATGAACACCAACCGAGAAACAATATGGTATGAATCTTTGTATGTGAAATTATATTGGTTCAAATGCATTTCTATGATATGTGGACCAGTGCAAGATTTCAGGTGGTGAGACTGCCTAAAACTAAATAAACGATGACAAAATTCCTAGCAACATGGTGCCACTGTATATTCCATTGTAGGGTGTGGACCCTAGTCCTATTAGGAGGGGTGGATGCATTTCCCATTGTGTATCCTCTGAAACCTAGAGTCATGGGAGGATGGTGTTAGCTCATGCTCCCCTAGACATGTGATGATGACTATCAGTTTCCTGTTGGGAAAGCTTGGTCGAGATAGTGACACTTCCACTTACAAGTTCTATTTGGAGTTAGGTCAATATAGTTGATGCTCCAAGATAGCCCAGCAGAGGAAGGATAGGAATAGAAGATGGAAGTAAGTTAGGGAGGAAGGATGAATAGAAATAGTTGAGAGTGTATGGAGATTTGCCTTATGGTGGAATTTATTGTTTTCCTTCTGAAAAGAAAATATGTATATATGTATATTCATAATTACTTAACTGAACTACAATTGTCTAAATAAACGTTGTTGAGCTAGATTATTGTAATTAAAGGATTTCACAAACATTTAATTGGTTTATTATCTTTTATAAAATGAATCATCTTGTTGATTGGGTTAGATGCAAATAAGAATTACTATAGAGGTGATAGTTATTGTCATTAGTACATGCGCGAGACTTGTATGTGCTAGCTACACATGCATTTCTTACACATGTACACTAGTATGTATGATTTTTCTTTGGCTTACTTACTGATAATGTTGTTTATTGGATATGAATGTGTGAACCATGTGTCATTTCCCTTGTATTATAAATTACTTTAACTTCGGGACGAAGTTTCCTGAAGGGTGGGTGTATGTAACAACCCTAATGAATTAATTAAGTATCATGATTAAATATTTTTTTAATAAATATTAGTTCAGTAAATATTAGTTCAATAAATATTAGTTTAATAAATTATTAATTTTGGTTTGTTTTAAGACTTATTTTATAATTTAATTGTATTGGTAGATGGACCCATTAATGGGGGGATAAGGTGGTTGAGGCTTAATGGGGGGATAAGGTGGTTGAGGTTTAATGGGGGGATAAGGAAGTTGGAAGGAAGGAGAAGGAGAGAAGGCAAGGGAGAGGACTCGAGAAGGGAGATTTTTGGGTTGAGTAACATTTTTCATATTAGGAAAAGTGAGAAAGGTTGGAGGAGGAAAAAAAGGAGAAGACAGGAGGCAGTTTGGATTGTGCATTTTTTTTGCAAATGTTTTGTGCTTACAGAATTGAGGACTTTCACAGGGGGCACCTATTGCTAGGAATTTTGGGCTCGGGGGCTAGGAAACCGTAAGGAATCCTAGGGCAAGGAAGCCAGATAGGTTGTTCCTAGTTGGCTGGGAGGTTAATCAGTTTGGGCAGAGATTCAAAACAACATCAGTTTGAGGTAGATATGTTTTATTATCATCATTATTATGTTGTTGTTCATTATTTATATATTGTTCATAATAATTATGCTGAATGTGTTGTTTATTATCATGCTGCTCATTTTTAATTTTGCTGAACATTGTTATTATGCTGAATAATGGACTGTAAAGAAATTATGATAGCATTTCTATATTTAAATTTATGTTTTATAAGGCTCTGTTTGTACAGACCCTAGAAAAATCTTCTTGAAGATATGACTATAACACCTTGGATATCAATACAAAGAGTGGAGGATGATAAACTTATCATAACTATATTATCACGTGTTAGGTCAAGAGAATTGTCAATGGAAGAAATGTGTGATGAATTTAAAAAGTAAGTATGTTGAGTTATTTTTATTTATATTAGGACAAGAAAATTATTTTTTTCAGTTTAACATATCAATTTAACATTATTTTTGTTTTATTTAGTCACAAGGTGTATATGAAAATACAAGAGGAAATGGTCAAGATGTTGAATGAATAAAGTTGGGATGATGTTAAACTCAACTATCCAGATTCAAKTTCTTCAACARTATTGAAACAATTTTTTGTTGCATTCAAAAAGGATGTTGATTTTCTTGAAATTACTAAGACAACTGGGAGGGGGGGGGTGAATCAGTTGTTACTGTGATTAAACAATTTTATGCYTATTGAAATATTATTAATCTTCTCCAAGTGATCATCAATATTATGCAAGACATGAACAACAAAAATAATAGACATCAATCACACTTATGGTATACATAGAGACATATATTCATGAGGAAACCCATAAAGGGAGAAAACCTCTTMTTCTTAGAATGATAGGTTGTCTTTATGTTATGTACATCATCAATCTTTGAGCACCAACTCAAAATGAGGTTACAAAATCTTCTTTAACAAGATACAACTTGTTGAGAGMACCGACTATCTGGTTTCTCTAGCACCCACTAGAAGGAAGAACCAACTCCCTGAGTGTTCCAACACCAACTGGATGGAAGCACCAAATCCCTCAGTGTTCCAACACCAACTAGATGGAAGCACCAACTTCCAGTCACACATGCACCAAACTATATAACAGAGAACAATGGTTCTCCCTTGCACCACTCTACCACCCTGGTTTTTCAGGATGCAACCAAATGGAAGCTACAAATCCCTGTGTTCATGCACCCACTTGAAACTCTAAGGACAAAAATCCTCCCTAGCACCACCCTACCACCCTGATTATAAATATTTACTTGAATAAGACCTTACAGCAATAAAGGCATTTCAATGCTTACCACTTCTTCTCTGTTCTTCTCTGCCTGCATCAATGTGTTCCTGCTTGCATCTTCTTGCGCTTAAGTTCTCGTAAAATCTATAGTTTTCACCATTTCTTTTCTATCTAGCTTATGTTCTTCATATCTTCATTTTTTCCCTTAGTTCATGTTGTAAGCTTCATTTCTTACAGTTTGACTACTTTTTACAGAGAAAACAATAACCATCCTCTGTCACGACATATTTCTTTTATTCATGCTCTCATCATCCATTACTCTATGAATCTCCAACGCCCATGTCGGGAATCTCATAACGCTCAAGAGCCATGATTCCAACACCCCAGAACAATGATTCAGTTAGTGTAACTGAATCATAACTGATCAAGAAACCACAAAGTGAAACAACAACCCTTCGATCATATTCGGTTTGATCAACATCGTTGAATTATACATGTAGAGGATTTTTGAATTTTCAATGTGCAACCTCCAATATGGAGCCTATCAACACTAGCTCCTTCCTCAATATTACGCTAATGTGACCTTGGGCAATGCTCTTATGTGACCATGCGATTGCGGGCGTGGCTAAAGATGGTTTGAGGGAAATCTACTTTTCACCTTGCAATTCACTATAGAGCTCCACATAAGCCTTTGGCGATATCGTGGTTTTGATTTTGGCCCACTCACAAAAAATTAAGACCCGATCATGTTCTGACCCCGCAATGCAATGGGACCGTAGATCTCACAATATTGACGATGCTCCTGAACGGATGGTTCATATTTTTTCTTTCACGATATATGGATCAGATCTAACCTCCCTAAATCAACGGCTGTGATTTATTTCGTGATCTGGGCTTCGGGAGTTTCAAATATCAAACCTTGCTTTTCTCTGTATGCCAATCTTCTAGAGTCGATGATATACATATGTCTATCCTTCTCAATCGATGACTCTTCTCTACTTCAAGAATTTGACCTTTCAACCAGATCAACGGTTCTGTGGCCCCTTTCTTGATCAACGATCAAGATCTCCTTCGGGTCTCCAGACTTTTGAAATCTCAAGTCCCAAACTTTACTTTCCCTTGAAGTATATAGATTACTGCCACGTGTCCTTGTTGACGTGTTCTACCACATGTCCTTGCTGACGTGGTCTGCCACATGTCCTTGTTGAGGTGGTCTGTTGATGTGGGTGAGACATGTAGGCAGTGTAGTGGAGTGTGGAGGCAGAGCACAGTAGTGGGGTGTGACGTGTAGCGGGTAGTGGAGTGTGATGTCGGAGTGCGGAGGTGGTATGTATGAGTGGTTTGGTGGTTTACTCGGAGGGGGGGTTAGGAAGTAAGTGGTAATGAGTTGATAGGAAGGTGACACATATGAGGGTCCCACATGAAAAATACCACCAACTCAGATCCCCCCCCACACGGTTAAAGGAAAAAAGGTTGGGGGGGTATGATATGCCCTGTTGATCATAGATCTGAGTGCCTGATTATTGGCTGCTAATATTAGCATGCCCTTCTTATAACTTATCCTGTCCTTCCACTTTAGAATGATCTGACGGCTGAAATTTACTTCAGATGATCTGATGATCGAGGTTTTATTTAGTCTCTCCGGATCTCTGGACTTCGGGGATTTCAAATATCAAACTGATGCTCTAGATCAGACGACCCAAATTCACTTAAGATGATATGACACTTGAGATCTTCTTCGGATGATACGACAATTGAGATTTACTTTGGATGATCCGACGAATGAGATTTTGTTTAAGATAATTGAATTCTCAAACCTTGTGCCCCATTTATCCTATCATTTACTTAATTTGATCCAACGACTGATGGATATTCGTATGATCGAATTCTCAATCGTTTTTTCCCGCTTATCCTATCCTTCCATTTAATTTGATCTGACGGCTGATGAAAATTCAGGTGATCGAGGTCTCAGATCTCATCCCTTGCTTATCCTTTCCTTCCACTTAAGGTGATCCAATGGTCATCGCATTTTCTCCAGATCCGATGGTCCTTATTCATTTCGGATTTCGGGCTTCAGGTAATTCAACTTTTAAGTTGCCAATTCTTCTGAAGTAAGATTCCACGAACAATAACCTCCTCTCAATTTTTGACGTGAACCAAATGTTGTTCATCGATCATGTTCTTATATCGATGGCTCGATCTATCTTCGATGTTTCTCTTCTATCTTATCATGTCCTTCCAATTAGAAGGATCCAACGTTTGTCAGGTATTCGGTTGAAGGTCCTTTGGATCAATGATCCAACGACCACTGTCACTCTTCCTCCTGAGCTTTCTTGCCTTCTTCTCTGCCTTCTGTTCTTGCCATCAATGACAAGCACACTCTTACTATAAAAATTCCAACAATACCCCCCTTTGGCATTGATGTCAACCCTAAAAGGCTGCACTATTCTTCTTAGACCTCCAACTGTAGCATCTAGACCACACCTTTTCTCCCCCTTTGACATCAATGTCAAAGAAAACATGCTCCCCCTTAGCTATTGCAGTACTTTTCAGAGGTATCATATATTCAACCAACACATAATCCCCCTGACAATATGGAATCTCTTAGGTGAGAGAAGGGATGACACCCAACTTCTAATGAAGATATTCAAATGGTGTCATGGCTAGGGGTTTAGTAAAGATGTCTGCAATTTTTTCTGTGGTTGGAATGTAATGAACTTGAACAATCTGATTGGTGACCTTCTCTCTCATAAAATGGTATTTTATGGGGATGTGCTTGTTCTTGGAATGAAATACTGGATTCTTGGATACACTAATGGCACTGGTGTTATCACAGTGAAGTGGAATTGGATCAATATAAGTTACCTTCAGATTTGCAAGAGTTTGCATCATCCATAAGATCTGAGTGCAGCAAGTAGCAACAACAATGTACTCTGCCTCTATAGTTGATAATGAAATAGATCCCTCCTTCTTACTAAGCCATGCTACTAACGAATCACCTAAGAAGAATGCACCTCCTTTGGTGTTATTTCTCTCATCCAAACAGTTTTCCCAATCAACATCTGAATATGTAGTTAATTGAAAATTCTAATTTCTAGGATACTAGAGACCATAAGTTATTGTACCCTTCAAATATTTGAATATCCTTTTGACAACTGCTAAATGACTTTGTTTAGGATCAGACTGATAATGACCTACCATTCCAACAACTTTCATTATATCAGGACGAGATGATTTGATGTACAAAAGACTGTTTATCATTGATCGATATGTTCTTTGATCAACATCAAGTGAAATATCATATTTACTGAGCTTGCAACCAACCACCATAGGTGTTCTCACAGGTGTAGAATCTTCCATATGAAACCTCTTTAAAATCTCTTTCAAATACTTTTCTTGAGATATAAATATCCCTACATAACTTTGATTGATTCGTAAACCAAGAAAATATGACAGTTCTCCTATCATGGACATCTAAAACTCAGTCTGCATTGAATTAGAAAACCATTGAACTGAAGGGTCATTGGTACATCCAAAAATAATGCCATCTACATAAACCAAAACAACTAATAAATCATCACCTTCAGACTTAATGTATAGGTTATTGTCAACAATACCTTTCTTGAACCCTTTGTCCTGTATAAATTTGTCCAGTGTATAATACCAGGCTCGTCGTTCCTATTTCAGTCCATATAATGCCTTTTTCAACTTACAGACATAGTCAAGATTATCTGTCAGTGAAAATCCTTCAGGTTGCTCCACGTATACTTCTTCTTCTATATCTCCATTAAGAAATGTTGACTTAACATCCATCTGATATACTTTAAAGTTCTTATGACATGCATAGGAAAGAAATATTATGATGGCTTCCAATCTTGCCACTAGTGAAAGGTTTCATCAAAATATTATCCTTCAACTTGTGCATACCCCTTACAAACCAATCTATCTTTATTCTTAACAATTTTTCCTTGTTTATTCATTTTATTCCTAAGAACCCATTTGGAGCCAATTACATTCTTATCTGCAGGTCTAGGAACAAGCTCCCAAGTGTTTCTCTTCTCAATCTAACCCAGTTCCTCATTCATTGATTTTAACCAGTTTACATCTTTACTAGCTTCATTAAAGTTCATGGGTTCCACCATGGATATGAATGCTATATTGGATTGCTCGGTGTCTTTGATTATCCTTCTCCTAGTTTGTACACCTTTGTCTTTCTCACCAATTATCTGAATTGCAGGATGATTCTTTTGAGTAATTATGGAGGGAGGATTTGATGTTGTCTACTGATTTGAGTCTGCCTGAGTATTTGTATCTTCATCTAACTTAGATTCTTCTCTTTTTTATTCTTGGACCGGTTCATCTTCAACTTCAACTATATCCTTTGTTGTTGATTCAACACTTCTTACATCTCGTACCAAGATTTCTTCATCAACTTTTATGTCGATACAATCAACCAATTTATGCAACCTCTTATTATAGCATATGTATCCTTTACTGTTTGTAGCATACCCTAAGAATATAACTTCATCAGCCCTTTCATCATATTTGCCAAGATTTTCATCATTATTCTTGATATAGAATTTACTCCCAAAGACTTTAAAATTCTTGATTGAAGCAGGTCTTCCAAACCATAGTTCATAAGGAGTCTTGTCACTTTGTGGCCTGAGATGATCTTTGTTAAGAATATGTACAACTGTATGAATTGCTTCTACCCAATATGTCTGAGCAATATTCTTTTCATTCATCATTGATCTTGCCATCTGTTTAACTGATCTATTTTTCCACTCAGCTACTCCATTTTGCTGTGGAGTCCTTTGAATAGTATACTCTCTTTTGATCCCATGTTTATCACAAAACTCCTTGAAGTCTCCTGAACTAAACTCTCCTCCTCTATCATACCTTATTGCCTTCAATCTTTTTCCTATTTGATTCTCAGTCACAACCTTAAACACTTTGAATTTTTCAAATGATTTAGATTTTTCTTTCAGAAAGGCAACTCATGTAATTCTAGAATAATCATCAATAATCAACATGAAATAATTTTCTTTTCCTGTACCTTCCTTCCTTTATGGTCCACATAAATCCATATGTACTAACTGAAGAGGTTTCTCTATTGATTCCAAGTTCTTAGATTTAAAATGTGTCTGAGTAAGATTTCCTATTTGGCAAGGTTTACATATAGAATCATATGGATTTGATATATTTGGAAGGTCTTTTACTGCCCCACTGTTACTAATTTTGATTAGATGATCAAAATTTAGGTTTCCAAGTCTCCCATGCCATAGCCAGCTTTCATCATGTTTTTATAGATGACACTCTTCTCTATCTTCTTTCATCACATATACATTATTATATGTCCTTATGCCTTTAGCCACCACTTTTCCCGAGTTTACAGACTTTATCTTACAATATTTGGAAGTGAACACCACTTCACATCCTCTGTCACACATTTGACTTACACTAAGAAAATTATGTTTTATCCCATCTACAAGCAGAACATCCTGGGCTTTTCCTTTTCCATTACTCAAACTCACCATCCCTTTACCCTTGATTTTCCCTGGTTCATCATTTCCAAAGGTCACATTTCCTATTTTTCTTTTACTTATAGACATAAACTTATCCTTGTCTCTAGTCATGTGATTGGAACATCCATTGTCTATATACTAGGGGTCTTTTTGTTTTTGAGATGAAAGTACTAGACCACATTTTTCATTATCTTTGTTTTTCCATGTGCTGGCATTTCTAACTAAGGGTTTTATCCTTGGATTTGCTTTGTAATTCTTCAGATGGTAGTTTGTAGCTTTGTGGCTGAAGTTATGATAGTTATAGAATTCGAGCTCAATGTTGAATAGGTCAAAGTGATTGGTGAAACTTTGTCTACTCATTGGTTGTTTAGTTCTATGTTGCAAAGATTGTTTATTTCCTGATCTCCTCAGTTGCATGTATCTAAACTTAATTTGACAATTTGCAATCTTATGACCAAAATTAGAGCAGTAAAAACAATAACCATGGAAGAAATTTTGGTACCTGAAGGATGGCCTTCTTCTTGGAATTTGTTTTTGATCAGGGATCATCTTGTCTTTATTATCTTTTGGTGGCAGAGTACTCACATGGTTTGATTGTCTGTTGACTTGGAACTTGATCATCTTTATTGACTCTTTGATTTCTGGTTGTTTGTTGCTTGAACCACTTACATATCCTAAACCAGTATTCAACAAAGGATATCTTTGTTTGCTCAAAATGTCATTTATTTTTGTTGAGGCTTTAATGCTTGGAAGATTTTGGAGATACAATGCCTTAAACTTCTCCATCTCTTTTCTTGTTTTTACTACCTCTTGTTCCAAGGCTTCACATCTTGCCTTCTTCTCTGATAACTACTGTTTCAGAATGTCCTCTATTTTCTTTGCCTCTTCTAATTCCACTTTTAGTAGGGAAAATTCTTCATCAGGGCTTTTACTATCTTACTCGAACTGTATCAACAATTGTTTTTTCTTTTTATTCTTAAATCTAAGTCTAGCAATTTCTTCTAGAGCACTGATTAGTTCTCCTTCCAAGTCAACCACAACTTCTTCATCATTAACACCACTTCATGTGCTTTTATTATCATAATCCTCTTTGGACATAAGCATAAAGTAATTAACCTTATCTTCACAAGCATAATCACTATCCGTTTCTCCTGAAGATTCATCATTGTTTACACATAAACTTTTCTTTTTACCAAATCTCTTGGATTTGTAATTCTCTTCACCTTCAACGTTCTGGACCTTCTTCTTGTATGGAAACTTAGATGCAAAGTGACCTATTTTTCCACAGTTAAAATATTTGAAGGGAAACTTGCCTTGGTACTTGCCTGATCCTTTCTTTAGTCTTCTCACAAATTTTTCTTCAACTTCATCAGGCTCAGAATCCTCATTCTTATCTGCTTTAAATGATGCTTCTCTAGAGGTGGGTTTATCTTTACCTATCCTCATTTCATATGTAGTCAACGTTCCTATAAATTGATCAAAAGGAAGATATTTTAGATAATTAAGTTCTTCTATAGCAGAGACCTTTGGGTTGAACCTGTCTCGTAGAGGTATCAAAATTTTATGAACTAAAGAGGCTTCCTCAATTTTTTCACCAAGTCCTTTCATTGCATTTACTAGTTCTTCAAATATCAGAAAGTACTTCCCAACAGTTTCATCCTTTTTCATCTTTAGCCATTTAAATTGTAATATGTAGGTTTGAAGCTTGGCTTCCTTTACTTTCTCATTTCCTTCATAACTGCTAATGAGTTTATCCCACATCTCTTTGGCATAATCAAGCTGCATTACTTTTACAAATTCAGTTTCAGCAAGACCACTCAAGATAGCATTCATTTCCTTTGCATTGAAGATAAATTCTAACTTATCATCTTTAGAAGCTAGTACAACTAGATTTACATAACCAGTCTCTACCACATCCCAGACATCTTCACCTAAATCCATTATGTAGGTTCTCATCCTAACTTTCCAGAAGACAAAGTTTGTTCCATTAAACAGGGGGGCCTTATTGGTTGAAGTTCCTTCATGGCTAGTCATGTTTAAGATCTAGGATCTACCCTTAGATAAAAGGAACCCGCTCTGATACCAATTGCTGAAATTACTAAGGCAACTGAGAGGGGGGGTGAATTAGTTGTTACTGTGATTAAATAATTTTATGCCTATTGAAATATTATTAATCTTCTCCAAGTGATCATCGAGATTATGAAAGACATGAACAACATAAATAATAGACATAAGTCACACTTATGGTATACACAGAGACATATATTCATGATGAAACCCATAAAGGGAGAAAACCTCTTCTTCTTAGAATGATAGGCTTCCTTTTATGTTTTGTACATCATAAATCTTTGAGCACCAACTCAAAATGAGGCTACAACCTCTTCTTTAACAATTTGCAACTTGTTGAGAGAACCAAATCTCCGGAATATGTAGCACCCACTAGAAGGAAGCAACAACTCCCTGAGTTTTCCAACACCAACTAGATGGAAGCACCAAATTTTAGTCACACAGAAACCAACCTATATAACCAAGAACAATGGTTCTCCCTTGCACCACCCTACCACCCTGGTTTTTCTGGCTGCAACCAAATGGAAGCTACAAATCCCTGTGTTCAAGCACCCACTTGAAAATCTAGCGACAACAATCCTCCCTAGAACCACCCTGATTATAAATCTTTAATTGAATAAGATCTTACAACAATACAGTGATTTCAATGCTTACCACTTATTCTATGTTCTTCTCTGCCTACATCAATGTGTTCCTGCTCTCATCTTCTTGTGCATAAGTTCTTGTACAGTCTGTTGTTTTCACCATTTTTTATCTGTCCAACTTATGTTCTTCATCTCTGCATTTTCTCCCTTGGTTCATGCTGTAAGCTTCATTGCTTACAGTTCGACTACTTTTTACAGAGAAAACAACAACCTTCCTTTGTCATGACATATTTCTTTTATTCACACTCTCATCATATGTTACTCTCTGAATATCCAACACCCATGTCAATAATCTTAGAACGCTCAAGAGCCATGATTCCAATGCCCTAGAACAATGATTCAGTTAGTGTAATTGAATCGTAACTGATCAAGAAACCACGAAGTGAAACAACAACCCTTCGATCAAATTCAGTTTGATCAGCGTCGTTGGATTATACACGTAGAGGATTTTTGAATTTTCAATGTGTAACCTCCGATATGGAGCCTACCAGCGCTAGCTCTTTCCTCAATATTCTGCTATTGTGACTTTGGGCGATGCTCTCACATGACCATGCGATTGCGAGCGCGACTGAAGGTGGTTTGAGGGAAATCTTCTTTTCACCCTGCAATTCACTATAGAGCTCCATGTAAGCCTTTGGTGATACCGTGGTTTTGATTGTAGCCCGCTCACAAAAAATTAAGATCCAAGCATGTTCTAACCCCACAATGTGATAGGATCGTCGATCTCACGATATTGATGGTACTCTTGAACGGATGGTTCATATTTTTTCTTTCATGATCTATGGATTAGATCTAACCTCCCTAAATCAATGGTTGTGATTTGTTTCGTTATCCAGGCTTCTGGAGTTTCAAATCTCAAGCCCTAATTTTCTCTGTACGCCAATCTTTCGGATTCGATGCTCTTCTCTACTTCAAGAATTTGACCTTTCAACTAGATCAATGGTTCTACAGCCCCTTTCTCGATCAACGGTCAAGATCTCCTTCGGGTCTCCAGACTTCTGAAATCTCAAGTCTCAAACTTTACTTTCCCTTGAGGTATACAGATTACTTCCACGTGTCCTTGATGACGTGGTCTGCCACATGTCCTTTCTGATGTGGTTTGACACATGTCCTTGTTGAGGTGGTCTGATGACGTAGCTGAGACGTGTAGGCAGTGTAGTGGAGTGTGGAGGTAGAGCGTGGTAGTGGAGTGTGACGTGTAGCGGGTAGTGGAGTGTGACGTCGGAGTGTGAAGGTGGTATGTATGAGTGGTTTGGTGGTTTACTTAGAGGGGGATTTAGGTGGTAAGTGGTAATGAGCGAGGGGGGTCTGAGTTGACACGAAGGTGATACATATGAGGGTCCCACATGGAAAATACCACCAACTGGGATCCCCCCCCCACGGTTAAAGGAAGAAAGGTCAGGGGGTTACGATATGCCCTTTCAACCGTAGATATGAGTGCATGATTATCGGTCACTGATATTAGCACACCCTTCTTCTAACTTATCATGTCCTTCAACTTTAGAATGATCTGACAACTAAAATTTACTTCGGAGGATCCGATGGTTGAGGATTTATTTCGGCTCTCTGGCTCTCCAGACTTTGAGGATTTCAAATCTCAAACTAATTCTCTGGATCAGACGACCCAAATTCACTTCAAACAATCTAATGCTTGATATCTTCTTCAGACGATCTGACAATTGAGATTTACTTCAAATGATTCGACGACTAAGATTTTGTTTTGGATAATCGAATTCTCAAACCTTGTGTCCTGTTTATCCTATCCTTTACTTAATTTGATCTGACAACTGATGGATATTCAGATGATCGAATTATCAATCATTTTTCCCCACTTATCCTATCCTTCCATTTAATTCGATCCAATGAATGACAAAAATTTGAGTGATCGAGATCTCAGATATCATCCCTTGCTTATCATGTCCTTCCAATTAAGGTGATCCAACGGTCATTGCATTTTTTCCAAATCTGATGGTCCTTATTCGTTTTGGATTTCAGGCTTTGGGTAATTCGACTTTCAATTTTCCAATTCTTTCGAAGTGAGATTCCTCAACTAATAACCTCCTCGCAACTTTTGACATGAACCAAATGTTGTTCGTTGATCATGTTCTTAGATCGATGGCTGGATCTATCTTCGGTGTTTCTCTTCTATCTTATCCTGTCCTTCCACTTAGAAGGATCCAACATTTTCTAGGTATTCGGTTGAAGGTCCTTTGGATCAGTGATCCAACGACCATTGTCACTCTTCCTCCTGAGCTTTCTCGCCTTCTACTCCACCTTCTGTTCTTTCCATCAATGACAAGCACACTCTTCCTATAAACTTTCCAATAGATTTATTACATTCATATTGTTCGTTTGTAAGTTAATTTATTTATATTTTAATAGTTATAGATATATAACCATATGTTTGTTTGTTTCATTAAAGATTCCAAAGAAGAATGTAGATGGAGTACCTGAAAATTTCAAAAGTTTTATTCAAAAAGCCAAGTTTGAAAGAGAAAGGAGACGTGTTCAAAATGTTCAACTTGATGAGACCCTTGATCACTACATTTGGAATGGGCTCGACACTGTTCAATATAAAGTGATATTTTAGGTGATTGTGGAAAAATTGCAAATATTGTTCCTAAAAAAGAATACTCCCCACTTATTGCGGATATCCCTCATGGTTATAATATCCAAAACTTTGGATATGATATTGAGCCTTATACTTCCCAATATTTTAGTAAAGTGGTTATGGGATTTACAGAAGTTACAACATCACCATTTGGAGATTTCTAGTATTTCATTCAGACACACAACAAGGATTAGTACAATCAAGCTTCAAGGGGAAATAAAAGACAAGGATGCAGTTTATTTGGTAAGATATTGAAAGCATATGTTTAGCAATTAAGATTATAATTTTTTTTTATTAATTCACAAGTTAATTGAATTTTCACTTATTTATGTTACAGGCACAAGCCTAATATTCATAGCTCCAGGAAAGAATCATTTAAACGTGATTTTGAGAGTATACATCTTGCAACCTGGACAAAAAATGATTCTTATAAATCTATTGTTGCCAATGCAAATGATGGAGAGACTCCTAGTAGTATATTGGTATACAATGTTTGTGGTTAGAAATATAACATACAAGGAAAAATATTTGAAATGAGAGATGGTTAACATTTATCAAAAACCACAAGCATTATTAATTATCTTATAGATAAATTTTCAAATGAAGGAGATTGGGTTTTGAATTTGTTCTCGGGTCAAGGTAAGAATTATGATCTAATATTTATGAAATCATACTTCAATCTTATATTATTTTTAATTTATGTCTTTTTACAGTATCTAACTTCATTATTTATTTTGTATTTTGTGATTACGTACAACATTAGCATGTTGCCTAGAAAAAGGAAGGAATTGCATAGCCATTGAAAGTGACCCAATGCAGTGCATTTTTATTCAACAAAGAATTAATGTCATTCCAGCTCTTCCAGATGAAATGAAAGAAGTTGGCTTGAGGAAATGAGATTTTAGTGAATCAAAGGTGGAAAAATTGTCAAAGGAACCTCAAGTACCATTAGGAGGAATGATTGGAAAGGATCACATTGGAGAACTTGCAGATATCAAAGAACCAATGGAAAAACAAAATGACACAATGGAAGCACAAAACAACGTCGAAGAAGATGATAATGTGTCTCTTGAGAATGATGGATTTGGGATATATGATATTGTTGATTAGTTTAAAGATGCCTTTGAAGACGATGCTCAATTTTGCAAAACTTTTGATGAGTTATAACTGTAATGATTTGACTTTCATATTTTAAAATAAGAATAAAGAGGTATCTATTGTTGTTTTGTGATGAATCTTTTTATTTTTCTTATTTTTTTCATTTTATTTGTATGTGAATCACTATATATTGGAAAATTATATTAAATGTTGTCATTGTTTTACTTCAAATGTATAAAATATGAAGAAAATGATATTTTTTTATAAAATTTAGACTTTTTTTGTTCAATTATGTCCATAAAAATGCTTTATTTGACATGTTATTTTAAGGAATATGTACCAAAATGTATATTTTTATTATTATTATATATGGCTATAAAATGTGTATTTGTTTGCTAAATATTAAAAAATAGTGTTATTTAACTACACTTATTTATTTATTTATTTATTGAAGTAAAGGTAAACAATGTGTTAAAAATGATGTTTTTCACTATATTTTAAAAGTATGGAACAATAAATTAATTAAGGAGACAAAATTATATGAAAAATTGTAACTTCAAAAAAGTAAATGATAAAAAATATTTTTAAGATTGAAAGAAGCATGAAAAAAAGACTAAAAACATCGTTGAATATATATATATATATATATATATATATATATATATATATANAGAGAGAGAGAGAGAGAGAGAGAGAGAGAGAGAGAGAGAGAATTGAAAATAGATTAAAAATAAGCATTTAAAAAAATAATGTGGAAACATTGTGGATCGAAAAATTTAAAATATCGAAAAACGAGGTAAAAAATTGGACCCCCGCAAAAAAATGAGAACTTTGTAGAGTTCTCGTTAAGTTGGTAACTATGTTCAGAAGTAAAAACAACAAACGATAAGCAGATTCAAGACATAATAAGTTGATAGCGGAGTTCGACAATTATGCCTACGTCTTTGGGCCTTTGTCTCAGTGGGGGAGGCTTCTTTATTAATATTCAATGCTCAAAATATACATCAAAATTACATCAATTTGTTCTCTGACTGACACAACAATGTTCTTCTCTGTCTCAGGAACTTAATGCAATAGACAACATTGAAAAAGGTGGAGTAGAACTCCCAGAAATGGCCTCCAAAGCTCAACTATTCTCTTGGTTTCCCTGCATAAAAATGGCTTGGACTTCACAAATTCTTCATCATTCTCCTGTTTTGAACTTGTTTCTCATGGAAAACAGGTTGTATTCATATAGGATTTGATTTTGGGGTCTAAATCCAACTTCCCCCCATGATTTAGGCCTCTTCCTGGGTTCAGATCCTCTCTTTTAGGGCCAAAATCTATCAAAATTAGGCCAAAAATCTTTAAAAAATCCTCTTTCTAAAGTTTAAAACCCACTTCTGGTAGAATATTCAGCATGCGCCCCTTTTCCTCCAACTCCTGGTCATATGGAAAGCCATGTGGTCAGGCGCTAGGCCCAAATGGCATATGTGCCCATGGTTCTTGTCCCCCGGTCGTTTGCTCATTACTTAAGTCGTATAAACACCCGGTCTAGTGCCTTGGTCGTTTAAACCCCAGGTCATGGATCACGGTCCAGCGCCTTGGTCCCTAGGTAGCCCCATGCTGACTGGGTGCTTCTCAACCACCTCTGCACTTATCAGTTTAAATAAATAATGACAGACCATTATAACAAGTCCTACCATCGCTCATCTGGTTAGCCCATAGTTGTTAGTCCATTGTGAACTGATAGGTGAGGCGTTAGATCCGCATTGCTACCAATATTTTTGAACTTGATCTTGATTTGGTCCAATCCATGGTGCCACATGGCACCATGTGATTGGTCCACATGTCTCCCTATGATTCAATCGTTCTACACAGTCACCTGCCACACATCAACCCAGTCAGTTATCTAGTTGACCTACACAGTCAGCGCCAGCTCATGATTGTACTATCACATGTCACAACTAGATCCTGCCACATCACTACCACGTGTGCTCATCTAAGCCTACCAAATGTCATATTTACAACCAATTCATCGTACGGACTTCCATGTTAGCATTCGTAGAATCCACGTGTCAATTCAGTACTGTACAAACTCATCCTTGAAAACACCAAATCTGCATGCCACATGTCAGCTTCTGGTGCTACCACATCATCATTCATACGATCCATATGGCTGACATCACCCTGTCATGTGGAGAACTTATTGTTGACATCATCAGTATAGACTGTTGACTTTGACCTTTGACTTTTTTTTTCTGTTTGGAGAAAACTTCATAACGCGATATCTTTCGCATACAAAGTCCATTTTTGAAAAAGAATATACTGTCAGAATCGATACGAAGAGCACTACGTGATGTCACTATTTTCGTCTGAATCCAAGAACTTTTAATTTTTGTCCTTTTTGGATCCATTTTGGATCACACCTCCCCACTGAAAGATTTTGGTCCTCCAAAAGGATATTAACCAGACATCAAGTGTGGGATAGGCCTCCCCATGTATCCTTTGTCTATCAAATCTGTCCTATGCACCTGTCACATCATAATCAATTGCAAAACAACCATGATAAATGAACACATTTGGTTAGCCATATTTATTTGTTCACATCCTTCTGACTTCACCACTATCCATGTAGAAAACATTAACAGTGATAAAAACATTAGAAACATGACTGGAAATGAACCAACATGTTTGTTCTTCTTTACAGGCTTGCATGAAAAAAACTCATCTTGAAGCAAAGTATGGCTAGATATACATGCTACGACCATTTTACTTTCTTGCTTAAGATCAACTAGTACAATTATAGGTGTATTTCTTTCATAAGATGCCTTCTTTAATTGTTCCATTGTTAAAAGTGATTGATTCCCTTTGATATGATGAGCATGCACAACATATTTTGTACCTTCTTTATTTAAGTGATATTGATTATGTTCCCTAGAGAATATTGCTTTGTGATCATATTAATAAGAGCTACCCAAGACCATTCCACATGCTTCTAGTGGAACCACTTCACATATTATTGTCAGACAGTTGACTTAGGTTGATGGATAGTTGGTATGGATTGTTGGTTGTCAATCATGTCAACCATTGGAGAGTGATATTGTATATTGATGTCAACCCTTGGAGAAAGTCCGGTAGCGAAATCCGATATCACAAAGGTTTGGGTAATGGACCCAAGGTTGTTTCATGTATAATACTATGAGTTTTAATATATTTTAAGGTAATACTATTCTATATATATATATATATATATATATATATATATATATATATATATTACATGTCATTCCATTTCTGGTGGTATGTGGAACATCACATAACTCCTCACGGTTAGAGAGTTATGGCCATGAGAAGTTGGAGAACCCGGGTTTGGGTAATGGACCCAAGTTTTTTTATGGATAATGGTAAGCGTTTTGATATATTTTCAGGTAAGACTATTCTATATGGATATTACATGTCATTCCATTTTTGGTGGTATGTGGAATGTCACATAACTCCTCACAGTTTGAGAGTTATGGCCTTACGAAGTTGGAGGACCTTCATATGTTGGCTTGAAGTCCCAAAAGGTCAAAGAAGTCAAAGAGCTTGCAAAGAAGAAATTATTATTTAAATGATAAAGTAAAGTGACAATTTCAAGAAGGATTATTTAAATAATAAAGTGAAGTGGCAAAATCAAAGAAGATTATTTAAATGATAAAGTGAGGTGACAAAGTCAAGGAGGAATATTTAAATGATAAAGTAATGGAGAACTTTCTAATTATGGAAAGTGGTTAACCCTAAAAATGAGGAAAATAGGTTAACTGACCTATAAATGGGTTAAGTGACCTACAAATAGCTTAAGTGACCTAGAAATGGGTTAAGTGAGCTAGAAGTAGGTTAAGTGACCTAGAAATGGGTTAAGTGACCCAGAAATGGGTTAAGTGACCTAGAAGATGGAGAGTATAAATAAGAGGAAAGGCTCTCTCATTTTACATCACACTTGAGCATATTGAATATATATAGGTGACTGAGGTAACCAAAGGATATCTAAGCCGAATTTCAAAGGGAAGGTGAAGAAAAGAAGGTCGGAATTCAAGGAAGGATAAATTCTTGAGCAATGTTTCTTGAGAAGACAAATCAACTCCCAAAACCAAAGCTCTTCTCCTAAATTCTTGAGTAAAGCTTTGTACATTCTGTCCTTTAGTTTGTCTAAAATTCTTCCATTCCATAGTTGCCTTTTGTTTATATGCCAATGGATAATTTTTTTTTTTAATTGCGATAATGAAATCATTCCAAGAAAGCAAAATTTTACCATGCTTTTTCATTTCCTCCTGTGTCTTGGATTCCCACCAAATAAGTGCTGCACTATCCAATCTTAATGAAGCAAGCTGAATTTTGGTTTCATCATGTTGAATTTTCTGTATTCTACAATATACTTCAATTTGACGTATCCAATTATCTAACTTCTCAGCATTAACTTCTCCATTGTATATTGACAATTCAAATTTTATATCAAGCTTTAATGAAGGAATTTGCAAAGGAGTTTTACCATGCCCCTTTGGAGAATTTGGAAGAGGTCTCGAACTGGTAGAAGAAGAAGAAGAAGAAGATGATGGAGGAGAGGGTGGTGGAGAAGCACCATTCCCTCCATTTCCATCTGGAGTTTTGTCACCACCGCCTCCCTTATGCATTGAAGGGTTGGAGCCTTCACC
>ML787288.1:115560-147152 GCA_009831015.1 Picea engelmannii | reverse complement strand
AATTGCAAGGGTATGATGATGAGACGACCATGTAATTTTCCCATAACTTCGTAAATAATGTGACTCAAGGGTAGTACCATGGTTGTGTTGTTGTAGCCATAAGCCTAGTAGAAACCATGCCAGGATGATTGCACACCTAGAATTATTCCAATCCTTAGATAAATGAAGCAAGGGGCTATAATGCAATACCAAAAGGCTATGAGAAATTATGTGGATAGCATGATGAAATTATGCCAAATAAGGTGGGGTGATTTCTCATAGGACTTGAAATATTCCTTATATAGGTCATGTTTTAATGTAAATTCTCTGAGGATATTGAACCTACATTGGATTGGGCTCAAATTCCTCCATGGATATCTACAAGTGATATCAACAAAGAAGTAGAAAAGAGAATTTGGGGAGAAATAGAGAGATATGTAGGGTACCATCATGTAGATGACATTACTCACATGGTGGAATATGACCTTAGAGAAGTACACATGAATCAATAGGCCAAGCATGATGAGTGACATGAGGATGGTACAAGTTTTGGATTTTATTTTTGTATGTTGCACAATGGCATGCAACCCTCCAGTTGGGGGATAATATAAGCCCCTAGATTAACCTCTCTGGTCATCATTTTTTCTATGTATTATAGCCATTTTTTCTTTATTAACATTAGACTTTCCTAATTTAAGGCCAAATCAGACAATATTGATATATGTTTATTTAAAGTAAATATGATTGTTTTATTTCCTAAGGATTATGGTGAATATTTGATTTCTTGAGTATTTTTGTTGATTATTGATTTGAATAAAATGAAATAGTGATGGTTGACAAGAAAAAAGGGGTTTATTATAGCCTTAATTAAGCATGTTCAATATCGTCCCATAACCATGCAACTAAAGGGGGATTCAATCCTTCACTTCACCATTAGAGATCCAATCATTTTGATAAGGTTGTAGATTTCCTTCTACATTTCCCTTCATTTACTTGTCGTTATTTCCTTTATTTTTGTACTTTCATTTCCTACAATTTTCCATTTCTTGTACTTCTTTGAGAAACACTTTCATTTATTTCATTTCATGTGCTTCTTGCATTGCTTTTAATTTACAATGTTCAATACTTTGAAGTGGACCCTACGAATTTAGTAATTGATCATGAATGTTGTAAAGATTGATTGATCTAACAACAACACAATGATCATTGATTCAAGATACCTTCTCATTTAATTAACTCTTCATCCAAGAGATAGTGACCCTAGACCTTCATCTACCTTATGCATATTGTTAGTAGAGACAAGAGTGAAATTCATGAGCCCAAGCATATGAGAGGTGAATTAGAATGAGCTATTAAAGTTGATCATTTCTCTGGTTAGTGTAGATTAGATTTAGTTAGTTTCATATCATTAATAGAAAACATCTAAGCAAGTTAATACAATGTGGTTTCATATACAATGCATAACCAAGGGAATATTTACGGGCTAAATTTCACCCATGGGCTAATTTCCCATCTTTTTTCCCAAAAAATATTCGCCATTTTGCATTTTTTATAAAAAACAATTTGCTCAAATTCTATAGGATAAAATTATTTTACTCTAAAAATTGACAATTTTTTTATAGAAATGATATAAAATCCTTAGAAATTTGAATATATTTACAAAAATATCGCCAAACATTTTATAGTTGTCATTTTAAGATAGTAATATTTTTCAAGGTGTATACAATTTAAGATAAGAGTGGATCCTTAAATTTTTTCGTGTGCATAGCACCTCATAAGTTCGCTTGATAATTGGGTTGAAAATTTAAGGTGAAGCTGAGGAGCTTAGTATATCTTGTTTCAATTCTTTGGCCCAATACTTTTTAATGTTGTTTTTTTTTTTTAAATAAAAAGGAGTAGTACCTGCTATATTAGATTAGCACAAAACTTTGACAAAATATACAGAGTCATGGCTACAGTCACCAAAAATGTTGCCGGTATCCGAAAACCAGCATAAGTGGGAGGCAAATAGCAGTTATACGATAATACATAAAGAAAAGAAACATTTGTCCTGCCTAGAGGAAACCAGGACAGATGCCAGTGGTCCAGATAAACCTAAAACAGTTACACAATAAAACTAAAAACCAGGAAATCATAAGAACCTAGGCACCCGGTGACGTGTCGCTTCCTCCAGTTTGCCAAGTGGTCCCCGCCGGAATGGCAAAAGCCTGCGCGCACAGGGAGCACTTCCGTTGAGCTGGAGCCCTGGAGAACACATCGAGGAGCAGGTCCATGCACTGGCCCATGAGGAGGGCCCTATGTTCCAGGTCCGACATGTGGCCTCGGAGCCCAAACACCAAGGCCAGGTGCTCATCACTGAGGAGAGAACCATGCGTTCCGCCACCCAAGCCACTAGGAGGAGCAATCTTCAGTTCCAATGCCTCACCAATGCCAACTGCGAGCTCCCTCTGCACCGCTTCTGTCTCTGCATTCACATTCTTCTTGGCACCTGTTGCTTGCAAGTCGCTCGGCCAGGGGATTTCTTTGACAATGCAGCCAGGGAAGTCGCCTTCCCTAGATGAGATGCATATGGTGCCCTCCCTACTAGATGTCTCCATGGCGCGGTGCTTCTCAACGCACGGCAGGTCCCCAATTGGCAGGTCCTCCTCCATGACGCAAATTGGAAACAGATTCGCGGTCTCGGCCTCCTTCTTGTCACTCTGCGTGAAATCCATGTCTGCCCTACTACAACCAACTCCCTGTTATGCAATAGTGTCGAGCAATGCCCTCCTCTCAGCCTAAGCCTTCTTCCTGAGAATGGAAGACGCCAAAGCCAGAGCACGTTCAAGTTGCTCCTTCCGTCGCCTCTGCGCAATGTGTGTGTCCCATGCTGAACCCCGACGAGGCCTTCGTCGCTTTCTAGCGTTTGTACCCAATCAAATGCCAATTGATTGCAAAGCTAAGCTAAAAGTCCAGGACAAGAGCGGTTGCAGGTGCGGAGCGCAGGCAAACTGACTCTGTCATGGCACACAAAGAAACCACCAGCCCTGGAAATTCTTCTCAGAGTACAGAGAAAAGGTGGTAAACAACCAGAGCATAGCCGCAGCAGGAGCATTCCCTCTCTGCTCGGGCTCAAAAGAAAACTCATAACAAGACCGCAGAGACCTCCGTCCTTCCATATCCTTTATTAATCCGAGTGCGCAAGGGGTGTTAATGGTCGCATGAGGGAGGAGTCCCTCCGTCGCATGGCCTCTGCTATGGCCGTCCACCATCGTAAATGTTGATGTGTGGGTGGTGGCCATCAGTAATTAAACCAGAACTAAGTGCTAATCCTGGTGTCATCGCCACGGTGCCATGTGTCACCCCATCCGGGGCTGGGAAGTCTCTACTGGAAAGGTCTCTGCATCGCATAGAGAGGACTGTCTCTTCGGATACGTTGGCCTGCCAATAGATGAGATTTGCCTTTGAATCAATTCATGTGTTTGCCAGGTGATCCGCAACCTTGTTAGCTTCTCGTTTCACATGAGAGGGGATGAGGGTCAGGTTGGGGTGGATGAAGTCACCAAAATCCTCCAGAAGACTAGAGAGTCTCCAGCTGGGGGAAATCCTCCCTCGAGGTTTACCGTGAAGGATTTTCAATATGAGTTGAATTATTACTTGGGAGTCTCCTTCAATGATCAGCCGGTGATAATGGTGTTGAACCGCAACTTGAAGGCCTCTTAATAGACTTGTGATCTCCACCACGTTGTTCATGTTTTCACCCAAAAATCCAGCAGTCATATGAGTAATCTCACCCATGTTGTTCCTGAGGACGGATCCAAAGCCAGCTGGTCCAGGGTTACCCCTGGAGGCCCCATCGAAATTAAGCTTAAGGAAGCCAGATGGGGGTGGGGTCCATACCGAAGGACTGCTATCTCGCCTGCTATTGGTCTTCCCCTGTGTTTGTATGCACAATTGCAAGTTCCAGCCCTCCAAAATGAGATTCTCCTCAGGCTTGCACTGAATGTCGTCGTGAAGCCATGAATTGCTAAGAATGGTTTCATGGATAAACTGTTTTATTCTTTCCCAAGTGCTAGTAGAAGGGGAAGGTTTGGAGTTGAAAAATCTTTTATTTCTTTCCTTCCAGATTGCCCAGAGTGAGAAGCCCGGGAGCAGCTGCCAAATGCGCTAGAGAATTGGGTTGTGAAAGGAGATTGTTTCCCAATTAGCCAGAGTGTCCCGTATGCTACCACGATTCCACTGGGAGCGTCGCATAGCTTGAGCTCCCCAGTCCCAAATCTGATGAATGTAATGGCAGTTGTTGAGAAGGTGTTCCATGGTTTCCTCACTTTGTTGGCAAAGGGGGCATCTAGAAGGTCCAGTGAAGCCCCTCTTAATAAGGTTGTCTCAGGTGAGGATGTGGTTTTGAGCCATGAGCCAAAGAAAAAGGGAAATCTTGGGCCAGAGAAAAGGTTGCCAGACTTTGCTCCAGATTACTTCGGGGGCTTGGTTTGGAAGATTCATTTGAAGGTGGTAAGCTTCCTTAACCGAGAAAATTCCTGAGGTGGAGTGACCCCATTGGAGAATATCCATGCCTTCCTTAAAAGGAATCTTCCTGAGTTGCATGCATTCCTACCATGGTAAAAGGTCGAAGTCCTCCATAATCTGTAGATCTGTTTTGCTGGTTTTCCATTGTCTCCATTGTTGTCTTCCTTGATTTGGGAGCCAGAAGTCCTTAACCTTTTTGAGGCCGTATTGCTGCATCTTGATCTTAAGAGGGTGGAGGCTTTCCATTTCATCAAGAGGAGGTAGTTTTTGCCACGAGTCCTGCCAAAATATTTCACTTTCACCATTTCTTATTTCCCAGAAGGCATGTTGTTGTATGAGGGGGCGATTCCGCCAAGCGGTATTCCAGATATTGGATCCTTGCCTCTGTTCATTGAATCTGATTAGCTGGTCAGGTTGCGCGGTTGGTGCATACTTTTTCTTCCAGAGCTGCACCCAGATTTCATGTGGATGTTGCAGCCATCTCCACCACATCTTGGCTCCCATGACCTGGTTCATTTTCCTCGGGTCTCGAATTCCCAGTCCTCCAAATTTTTTGGGTTTGCACACCTTATCCCAGCCAACTAGGGCCCATTTCTTATTGTCATGGTGTCCCTTCCATAAGAAATTACGTTGAAGACTCCTAATGGCTTTGATGACTGAAATGGGTGCCGCCAATGCAGTAAAAAGGTACGTAGGTAAAGCTTGCAGGACTGATTTAAGCAGAACCAATCTAGCCGCAATATTCAGAGGTCTGAAGGTCCAACTATTCAACCTGTTAGCAATGGATAAGAGCAGACTGTCCCATGAGATAGATCTCGCCAACTCTCTGGTTAAGGGTATGCCTAAGTAAGTGGAGGGAAGGGATCTTCTGGCTATGCCTAGAAGTCTTGAAAAATGGGCCTGAACCGAGACTGGCGTGTTGAAGAAATAAAGATTTGACTTATCCAAGTTGAGCAGCATACCTGACACATCCGAGAAGTCAGAGAGAATTGAGTTGAGCTTGGTGGCCTCTCTGATCGTGGGAGTATTCATAAGGAGGGTGTCATCGACAAACTGGCTATGCGAGGGCGCCGGGTGCAGGTTGTGGAGTGGCAACCCCTCGAGCGTCCCTTCAAGGATCGCTACTTTAAGATAGCGGCCTAGGCCTTCCGCCATAATTACAAAGAGGAAAGGAGAGAGAGGATTGCCTTGCCTAATACCCCTAGTGGAGCGAAAAGGTCGGGAGGGTGTGCCGTTGACAAGAATTGAGAAGAAGGAAGAGGTAGTGAGCTTGAGAATCTAGTCAACCCAGTCATTCGAGAAGCCGAAAGATTCCAGAACCGACTACAAGTATTGCCAGCTTAACCTGTCAAAATATTTTGAGAGATCAAGTTTAATGAGCATACCTGGTATTTTGCTCGTCTTTAAGGAGTGGATCACCGCATTGGCCAGTATGACACTGTCCATAATTTGTCTCCCCTCCACATAGCCAGATTGCTCATTAGAGATGATGAACGGCAGGAGCGGTTTGAGGCGATTGGCAATGATTTTTGTGATTATTTTGTAAATGACGTTGCATAAGGAGATTGGTCGGAACTGCGTCGGGTGGGTGGCTCATTCCTCCTTGGGGATGAGAGTGATGAATTTTGTGTTTAAGGCAGAGAGAACTTGACCAGAAGTTCTGGATTCTTCAACTGCCAGCCAGACGTCTTCTTTGATCATATCCCAACAATGGTGGAAGAAGTCCGTAGTGAAGCCATCAAGTCCTAGTGCTTTCCCTGAGGGCATGTCCTTTACGGCTGAATCCACCTTAGATTGAGTAATAGACCTCATCAATGCACTGTTCTTCTCTGAATTAATCAGTCGTGGTATGTGTCGGGTGACTTTTTGGATGGCCTCCTCCTTGTTTGTATTGGTCTCTGTTAGGAGATCTTGATAGAAGGAATTAAGCGCCTCCGCTATTTGGCCATGCTCTCTTATTGGGACGCCTTGCTAGTCCTCCAACTGGGAGATATGATTAATATGTCGACGGTGCGTCATCGCCCTGTGGAAGAATTTTGTGTTGCGCTCCCCCTCCTTAAGCCAATGGACCTTGGATTTTTGCCTCCACAGGATCTCTTCTTGTTCTCTGCAGGCCTCTAAATCTGCCATTAAATGTTCCTATTCCCGCGCCAGGTCCTGCGTTCGATTCCCTGTTATGAAATTTCGCTGGAGTTCTTCGAGTTGACCTTCAATTTCCCGCTTTATAAGGATAATGTCTCCAAATGTGGATTTGTTCCATTGTTTTAGGTGCAATTTGAAGTTCTTGAGGCGCTGCTGGAACTTGTACATATGAGTGCCATGCTCAATTTCTGCCTGGGCCCACCAGGTGTGAGCTAACTGATGAAAGTTTGGGTGAGAGAGCCAGAAATTTTCAAAATGGAAAGGTTTGGGCCTAGGTGGGAAACCCGGGTCCATGCAAAAGACTATGGGCCAGTGGTCCGACCCTGTTTTTGGGACAATATTTGCTTCCAATGCCTAGTCGCTTTCAAGGAGGGACTCGGTCACAAGAAAATGGTCCAGTCTGTAGGCCACATGCTGGTGCCCTATTCTTTTATTGGACCAAGTAAAGATTCCATTCCGGGTTTCCATGTCAACCATATTCAGTTGTTCTATTAGGGTTTTGAACATACCGCTGTCCTGCTCCAGCCTCTTTGAGCCGCCTTTTTTTTCTTCCAACGTTAGGATCATATTGAAGTCACCTCCAATTATCCAATGCGGTGTGTGTATTAGGGTTTGAACATGCTGAAGAGATTGTATAAATCTTTCCTTATCTTGTGTAGACTGCGGACGATTAACATTTGTGATAGCACCATCCTTGGAGGAGGCCACATCTTTGAAGAGAGTTGTTAAGGTGTTTCTGGTGGAGAAGGGATGAAGTAGAGTGACCGCCTACGGGTTCCAAAGGATGGAAAGTCCTCCTACCACCCCCACTGAATCCTGAAAGAGGAATTCCCCATTTCTCCAGTTGTTTCGAAAAATATTCTCTGCCTCCCTTCCTGCACATTTGGTTTCCTGCAATAATAGGATATCTGGATTCTCTGTTTTAATGCAATCTCGGAGGATCCGTTGCTTAGATCATCCATTAAGTCCCATGATATTCCAAGATATTATCTTCATCATGAGGATGGTGGGGGGGGGTGGAGGTATCCCTCCGATAGCCTCTATATCTGACCAGAGTTGATCATTAAGTGCCCTGCCTCCTTGATGAGTTGTTGGGCTGGTTTGCAGCCACGCCTTTTGTTTTCATTGGTAGTTTTTTTTGGCTCGAAGGTCAGATCTGGCGAGATGCCCAGCCTGGCTGTGGATCCCACGGTTGAGTTGGTAAACACCTTATGCACTTTCCTGAGTTGTTCTACTGGAATATGCTGTAGATATTTTTGATTGAGTGCTTCTTCCAGTTTTTCTAGGTCAATTTCTGCCAGATCCATTTCATCCATGAGCATATTGGTGTCTTCGTCCCTGCCTGATTGTGTTGAATGAGTTGTTTCCTTTGGGTGTGTTGTATGTGGCGCTTCAGGGCCTTTTCCTTTTTCTTGCGCTGAAGCTTGGAGGGGGTTCTGTGATTCTGTCTCTTTCGAAAGCTGGTTCAGGGCATCAAAAGAGTTCTTGGAGGGGACCTTTGGGGCCGAGCTCTGGTTCTGTTTTCTTGATGTGTTCTTTTGCCTACCTGTGACATTGGTGAAACCATCCTTTTGCTTGGCCTCAGAGGGCTTGGGGGCTGAGGCATTCAAGGGGCAGTCTTTGAACAGGTGACCATGCTCGTGGCACTTCTGGCATCGAAAGGGTATATGTTCGTAGTCGATTGTTTGGTTCCAAACCTCATCCTGGTATTCCAGTGTGATGGAGCCCGACAAGGCCTTCAATATGTCCATGTAGATGCAGATACAGGCATATGATGTGTACTTTCTTGTCTTTGTGGCCTCTGAATCCTTGACGTATTGACCCACCGTGTTCCCTATGCCCATGAGTATTTCTTCCAGCCAGAATTCCTGAGGCAGGGAGTATAGCCTGATCCAGACCGAGGCTCTTGTGAAGTCTTCTTGTTCTGGACTGAATCTATCAGTCCAGAATCTTAGAAAAAGGCCCACTGAGTTGTAGAAGTATGGTCCGTTGTCAAATATTATGTCTTTGTCTTTGAGATTATATAATATAATTGTGAAAAAACCCTTGGAGTTGAGCTGGACCTCATAGTCTCCTTTAGGGTTCCACCAGTCCTTAATCTAGTGAGTGAGATCTCTCTCAGTCGGCCAGAGGCCCTGGAATTTACCTATCAGTGCGTGTTCCATCATAAACTATGTGTGTTCCCCCACCCTAGTTGATTTTATTTGGTACAGAGGTGGTTTTTCCAGTTGAGGGATGCACTTACCTGGCAGCTAGTTTTTGGAAGCTTGCGAGTGAGATGTATTGGGTTCAAGCTCCATTTCTTTGCTAAAACTTTGTTCCTGGGTAAAAAGCTGCTCCCTCAGATGCACCGGTGGTTCGAAGGCCGGCCTTTTAGCACGGGACCCAGTTTTGTCGTTGGCGGCTATGTCGTTGTACAAGGGGGGTTTCCCCCCCTCACCCGAGCTCATTGTAGGGATAGCAAGGGCCTTGCGGAGTTCTAGTCTGCAGAGCAGGGTATTGGGTGGTTAGTGCTCTGGCGTCAGAGCACGCATCAGTCGATCACGGGTTGTTGGAATTTCAGTGCGTTAGGGTTTTTCGCCTTGTTGCAGAGCTCTCCATAATTTACCTTATGCTATTATACTCATACTTTTTAATGTTGTTGTCAGGGAGGTGTTGAAACTATAATGGGTTGAACTTTATGAGATTAAGGTTATACAATGAAATAGTTGTCATGGTTGAAGGTGACATACAACCTTGTACACATCTATGTGTAGTATTTTCATTTCTTTGATAATATTTTTGCTAATTTTTAAATGCACACCTCAATAATCTAAATATCACTTGCAACCATTTTTTTAAAAATCAGTGTTGGGTAAGTAGAAAACTATCTACATGGACAAGAGGAAAGTCTGTTTTATTTCTTTAATTTTCCGTTACCACAAAGGCCTTTTTCTTTTCAAGATTCATATTGATTATTTAGTTTGTGATTTATTTCCATTATTTACATCAACATATGTCCATACCATTCCATCGTCATTGCCTTAGGCCCAGTCCCTCTGAAATATAATTTCACTTATTCCCAAATCATTCCATCCATGTTTTATCACTCTATTTATCCATCTCTATCACCTCACTACATACTCTTTCTCCTTACATTTTTTACCCTCATTTTTTATGTTCACCACTTTCTCCTTCCTCTCTCATTTTGTGTGATCTCTACACTTTCTTTTTTCTCTCTTGTTATTTCTATATATTACCTTAACTACTCTTTCACCTTATTACTAACACTCTCCCCATTATTCCTAACACTCACCCCACCCCTTCTATTTAATCAAATTTCATCCATTTTACTTACTATTTTTCCACCTCTTATTCCACATCATTTACTCCTTTCTCCATTATATTTACTCTACTAGCACTAGTTTTAATCTTCTCTTCTTCACATAATACTCCATCTCACCATTTCTCATTGTTTTCATGAGAACATTCTCCATCTTATCTAACATTCACTCCTGGATAGCAACCATTTACCTTCATCCCCTCATCATATACATACCCATCTCCATGCCAAATACTCATTCAATACCTATTGTAACTGCACACCTAGGCCCTTTATCATTAATGTCTATTGGCTAAAATTTCATTACAAATTAAAATTTTGATGTTGAATTTGGTGATTGGTTACATGGATAAAATAACATGGATAATCACACATGCCAATTACCAAGCACTGTCAGAGTAGAGGAAAATGAGGAACAAGTGCATTTCACAACCAAAGGAGGTTAAAAAAATCTCATAAACTATCTCCAGGTATGTCCTTAAATATCCTCAATATTTTAATGTTTTTGGGGAAAATCAATGGATCATTATGAATTCCCAAGGACATCAAACCTCTTGTCATATCCTTCATATTACAATGTTCTTCCCATTATGTACCAACCCAAAAAAATATAGCCAAGTTGGCATACCAGATTAAGATGGTGAATTTATTAAATTCTCTAGGATATCATTAATCCAATCTTGATACCAAAATAATCATGGCCTACGGAGAAAATAATATTTTTGGAAATCATCTTCTTTATTTTTTAATACAAAAGAGAACCCCAACTTGACCTTTTTATGTCTAATGTCTTTATAGAGGAAATAAGAGGCATGTTGATACTTCCAAGATTTTCTTGAACCTAGACATTGTTTTTTTATGAAACGAATCAGAACCAACCATTTCGATATAATTGGGAGCTAATAAAACTATTGCAAAAGACAACTAAAACACTTGTATTTTGAGGGATCAAATAATGAAATTTTTAAAACATTTTTTCTCAACTATATGGTCCTCGGAATATAGTTTTTGACCCATTTTCAATAACATTGTTTCCATAATAATGTTGTTTCCATAATATGAGATCTAAAAGTATAAATAGTGGATGGAGAAAGTTGATGCGGGGATTGCAATAATTAAATGACAAGCCCACTCCAAGTATCCATTCCAAATGAAATTGTGAACCTCTCCAACCCATACCTTCCCACATATGTAGAGATTCCTTTGCAACAATATATATCCCAAGAAAAATGAATTATTTCTCTTGCACGAAACAAGTAAACTAAGGGTGATCTTGTCTACATGGTGTGTTGGAGAAGATTGATCTCATGTGGATAGAGATATTGTGTGCAAGGGAAGACAAAGTTTGTGTTGAATACTAAGATACAAAAAATGTGTAGACTGAGCCTATGAATACAAAGACATGGTTTTTAGGAGAATTCTAAGCCCATACTGACATAATTTCAAGGTTTAATAGAAGAGAAACTACAAACACAACTCTTCTATATAGAAATACTCAAGTGGTATGGATTTTAGAAATTCATAATCGTTGGAATATTGTGAGAAATTGCAAGGGTATGATGATGATATGGCCATGGTATTTGTGTATAACTTCAAAAGGAATGTGAATAGGGGGGAATACCACAGATATATCATTGTAACCATAGGCTTAGTAGAAACCATGTCAAAATGATATAGACCGAGAAGCAGTTTTAGTCCTTAAATAAAAGCAACAAGAGGTTATAATGCACTATCAAAAGTCTATGAGATTCCAAGGGTGGGGTGATGAAATTCTACCAAATCATGTGGGGTGATTCCTCATAGGTCTTGAAAGTTTCACTATACATGTCACATTTGTATGTAAATTATGTGACTAGGTCGAACCTTCTTTGGATTAGGTGAAAATTCCTTCATGGAGATCTACAAGTGATATCAACCAAGAAGTAGAAAAGAGAAGGTTTGAAGCAATAAATATATTTAGATGTAGAGTATCATAATGTAGATGTCATTACTCACATAGTGGCATATGGCCTTAGAGAAATGTATAGGAATCAACAGGCCAAGGATGGCGAGTGACATGAGCATGATACCAGTTTTGAAGTTTATTTTTGTATGTTTCACATGGGCATGCAACTTTCCAGTTGTCGTTTTTTCTTTATTAACATCATACATTCCTAATTTAAGGTTAAACTAGACAATGTTGATACATGTTTACATAAAGTAAATATGATTAACTTATTTCCTAAGGATTATGGTGAATATCTAATGGCTTGAGTATTTTTGTTGATTATGTGGTTTAAATAAAATGCACTAATGATGGTTGGCAAGAAAAAGGGTTTATTGAAGCCATAAATAAGGACATTGGAGCTCATCCCATAACTATGAATTAAAAGAGGGATTTGATCATTCACTTCATTGTTAGATCTCCAAGCATTTCAATCAAGGAAACTATGTTGGGGATATTAGTGCATTGGTGAGAAATTTTTTGTTGATTTATCTAGGATGTGAGCTAAACAATAGATAATGGTTAGTTTTGGGATAAGAACAATAATATTATAACAATAAATAAGAAACAAACTAGCATACATGTATCATGATTACAAATATAACCACAATAATACCATTCAAACACAAATATTGGATGGAAACATCAATATTGATATATTAGTCCAATGGAAAAGCATAAAAAATAATCTCGCCTGATAAGAATGAGTGGGAAGCAAGTAGGATCTAACACTCTCCTTGGGATGGGTCCTTTTCCTTCTTGAAAACTATGGTGAATCAAGAAATGTTGGTTCCTTGAGGAAATAACATAAACAAGAAAGCATGAGGGAAATGAATGGTAGAGATCAAAGAGTGAGATGATTGATATCCAAGCTCATTTCTCCAACCTAAACTTGAAATTATTCTCTTCTTCAAATTCTGCCCCATTGCTTTCATTATAGGTAAATTTTGAGTCCCAATGAAGAACTTGTTCCAATGTGAATGATCCTCCTTCAAATGTGTTCTCCAATGCATGGTAAAGATGCTTGGGAGGATAACGTACTCAACATTGATGAGATGAGACATATAATTCACCCTATACATCACCCTAGAGTAGCATGATCTAGGTATAATGGCCATTAATATGCCAAAAAGGTTGTTCTCACATACTTTGGTGAAGTTGAGTGGGTATCAATGGATATCCCATGCAAGTCATGGGCAAAAGAAAAGGATGTCCATGCAAGTGAATAAACATCCAACTTCTAAGATTTTTTTAATTAATTAAGGTGTGTCAAGTAACCATGAAGTAGTGTTGTTATGATACATTATTTCCAAGTGTTTATAGTTCAATGAATACTCATCAAAATGTTGCTTGTGAGCTTAATTGAAATGATAATAGTAGCCCTTTATATATGAGGTTAAGAGAACCTCAATAGCCGAAATACAACAATGTTTATTTCCCATATGCTTGTGTGTTTAATGGTGACAAAGAGAGGCATTGGATAAGAAGGAAGGACTAGCCATGGAGAAGTGATGAATCATGCCTGAAAAACCATCATAAATATAATAAAGGTAATTTTATTATGAAAATGAGGTAGGAATTACCATGCTCTTGAAAATTTTCAAAGAAAATTACAAGTGAAGAAATGGGAACTTATGGATAGATCAAAACACCATGATCTACATGTATGAATATAGATTCAATTACTAATACATGGTGTTATTAATTGGATATCTATGGATGGAAACACTAGCACCCAGGAGTGGGGAATAACAATAAAGGACTTCTCTTTAGGAGGGGCCCAAAAACATCTAGGGAGTTAGATGAATGGTGGCTTCGAATCGAAGGCTTAAAGAGACATAAATGAATGGGGATATTCAACTGAAATTGGAATAAGACAACCATAATTTTGTACAAATATCCATACTGAGTTGATGTCGAACATAAGGGGACCTAATGAATCAAAGAGCAATGATGACTCTCTCTACCCAATCCAAGGCTTCACTTGTAGTGATGGAAATGGGGACCAAGGTACATGAAACTTACTAAAACACTCTGGTAATTAAATAAGATGATATCGATGCGAGTGAGTACATGGGAACAAGGGATCCTCTTCACCAAGCTCCAACTATGCTTCCACATATATTTCTCCTCTCACACTTGTTCTAGGGAAATGGCATAGGCTTATGACGAAGGAAAAAGGCAAGAATGGGAAATTCTGATGCAAATCTCACAAGGTGGTTGCAACTATTTGGGGCAAGGTGAGGATGTGAAACAGGTAGATTTTCACAGTTCTTATGCTTATCTTATGAATGAGACCCCAAAATATCCTTTTATATGAAAAAGGATGGTTATTCGGTTGGGTGACAGGCTATAGGTGGTGGATCAGTTGGGAAACTACCAAATAGCCCATAATCTCAACGAATTCCTTGCTACTTTTTTATTTTTGCAACTTTTGTGGGTATACGCAGGTTGTAATGATGTAGCTAGCATATGTACATGGGTTGTAGTGGTCCAGTAGGCATGTGTACGTGAGAAGTAGTGGTGCAGGGCACGTACATCTTCAAAAATAGTGTTTTTAAGAAGAGCTGCCCAATGATGGCTTGGAAAAAATAGCAAGTAAGAGGGCCAAATGCCAAGTATGCTTGTAGTCTATAGCGGGAAAACCCCCCTATGGAATACACTAGGGTTCAACATGTAGGAAGATATAACCATCTAAAAGTATCCTACCTTTCTAACTACCCCGAACATATCCCACATTCATATATGAAAGACAAAGTGAAAATATCAGGTAACTTTACCTTTTACTCTGCATCTGGTGTCGATCCTCTCATGTTCGATAGCTTCGTTGACTGCAAGCCTCCTCCCAAGGCTGATCTGCATTCACAAATAGATAAAAAGAGAACTACAGACATGCATCTCATATATAAATCATGGGTTAGATGTTAGCATGAAACATAAACTGAATACAAACATTTGACACATCATATTTCGGGACAGGAAAAGTATTTCTTTTATTGATATCACAATGTTTACTTACAACAAAGGTCGATGACTGCTCCACGAACCTGGTTCGGGCTCCTCTTCACCAAGATCTAACTGCTCTTCCATGTATATTTCTCCTCTCACACTTCTTCTATGGAAATGGCATAGGCCTATGATGGAGGAAAAAGGCAAGAATGCGAAATTCTGATGCAAATATCACAAGGTGGCTGGAACTATTTGGGGTAAGGAGGGGATGTGAAACGGGCAGAGTTTCTTTGTTCTTATTCTTATCTTATGAATGAGACCCCAAAATCTCCTTTTATATGACAAAAGGATGGTTATTCGGTTGGGTGATGGGATATAGGCGGTGGATCAGTTGGGAAACTACCCAATAGCCCGTAATCTCAACGAATTCCTTGCAACTTTTGTGGGTATACGCAGGCTGTAATGGTGCAGCTAGCATACATACACGGGCTATAGTGGTCCAGCAGGCATGTGTACGTGGGAAGCAGTGGTGCAGGGCATGTACATCTTCAAAAATAATGTTTTTAAGAAGAGCTTCCCAGTGATGGCTTGGAAAAAATAGCAAGTAAGAGGGCCAAATGCCAGGTAAGATTGTAGTCCATAGTGGGAAAACCCCCCTATGGAATACACTAGGGTTCAACATGTAGGCAGATCTAACGATCTAAAAGTCTCCTACCTTTCTAACTACCCTGAACATATCCCACATTCATATATGAAAGACAAAGTGAAAAGATCATGTAACTTTACCTTTTACTCCACGTCCGGTGTCGATCCTCTCACGTTCGATAGCTTCATTGACTGCAAGCCTCCTCCCAAGGATGACCTGCATTCACAAACAGATAAACTGGCAACTACAAACATGCATCTCATATATAAATCATGGGTTAGATGTTAGCATGAAACATAAACTGAATACAAACATTTGACACATCATATTTCGGGACAGGAAAAGTATTTATTTTATTGATATAACAATGTTTACTTACAACAAAGGTCGGTGACTACTCCACGAACCTAGTTTGGGATCCTATTCAGCAAACTCCAACTGTGCTTCCACATATCTTTCTCCTCTCACACTTCTTCTAGGGAAATGTCATAGGCTTATGATAGAGGAAAAAGGCAAGAGTGGAAAATTATGATGCAAATCTCACAAGGTGGCTGCAACCATTTGGGGCAAGGAGGGGATGTGAAATGGGCATATTTTCACTATTCTTATGCTTATATACTGTCGACCCACCTATGAGTAATACTTCTTGAGGTAGATACCATTTCTAGGCTCCACTAAATCATTTCGCTCAAAATCAACTAGACGATAAGAACTCTTCTTTAAAACCTCCTTCACGATGAAAGGTCCAAACCACATGGGTTTGAACTTGCCTACCCCCAAGGGATCCTTATCTTGGTCATAGACCAATACAAGGTCTCCTTCGGAGAAAATTTGAGGACGAACGAACCGATCATACTGACACTTGACTTGTTTCTTGTGAGCCTCGTTAGCCAAGGTTGCATCACGACGTTTCTCATCGAGATGCTCAAGATATAATAAGCATTCCTCAAGTGGTGAAGTGTCTGGTAATAAATGTATTGCCAAATTTAGAGATGGGATCTGGCATTCTATTGGAAATACTAGCTCGTAAATGATTTGAAAAGTCGAGAAACCGGTGGTAGTATTTACAAACATTCAGTAGGCCCACAATGTTGAGTGCAACATCAAATGCCAATTTGACTTGGTAGAATTGATCGTTCGCTGCAGAATAGTCTTGAGAGACTTATTCACAACTTCCACCTAACCATTCTCTTGTGGGTAGTAGGGTGATGAATTCTCTTGCCTCAACCCAAGCTTTGACGTTAACTCAAACATCATTTTTTTCTAAAAGTGACTTCCATGGTCAATGACAATGTCCTTCAAGATGCCAAACCTTGCTATTATCTAATTGAAAATAAAGAGAGTTGTTGTTTCACCATCATTATTGAATGTTGGAATAACCTCAACCCACTTTGTGAAGTAGTCTACTGCTATGATGATATAACGATGCCCCTTGGCTGAAGTTGGGTGGCATGTAGTGAAATCAATCCCCCACTTCGTGAAGGGACCAACAGTAATGATGGGAAACATGGGAGTAGGGTGTGCCCTCATCTTCCGAGAGAAGATTTGACACAGTTGGCATTTCTTGACCAATTCAATGCAATATTTGACTAACTTCAGACAAAAGTAACCAAATCGTAGAATCTTTTGCATTGTTGCCAACCCAGACAAATGACCACCACATTCTCCAGTGTGGTAGTCATTAAGAACGAGTTCCACTTCTTCGTGAATAAGGCATCAGCGAAGTATGTAATCTACACCTCGACGATACAAAGTGTCATCAAGTATGAGATAGTTTTTTTCCTGATGGCGTATACATCGATGCTCATCACGAGAAGTAGAGGCATGGCACTTAAAAGTCTGGAGATAGACTAGTATATCTCCATACTAGGGGTTCGAAGATGAAGTTAGAAAAATATCACCTTTAATCGATGATTCTTCAGGTGTAACATCACCTGATTCAACCGAAAGTTGCAAGATAAGTTCCACAAAGACCAGTGACTTTTTGGATTTCAGAGAAACAAATCCAAGTCAAATTCCTGGAGGATAATGATCCATCTACTGATATTTATGTCAATGATGCATCGTGTCAACACATACTAAAATGGATTCAAAACGGAAACGATAGTGGTCTTATGAAGAATAATATAATGGTGGAACCATTGGACAACATACACTGCTTCCAACACAAGCTTCTCAACATGGGAGTAGTTGATTTCTAGTCCAGCCAAGCCTCGGCTCAGGTAATAAATCACAAGCTCTTCGAGCAGATCATCCTCTTGAACCAATACCATACAGATGGTCGACTCTGCAGTGTCCAAGTACAATAAGAATTATTTATTATAATTGGGATGTCGAAGCAGAGGGGCATACATGAGGGCGCATTTCAACGCTTCAAAAGAGCATTGAGCGGCTTCGTCCCAATGGAAAGGGACTCCCTTCTTCAGTAAACACATGAACCCTTTAGTGATCTCAACATAGTTTGTGATAAAACTCCGAAGAAAATCCACTTTATCCTGTAATATTTGAAGTTGAGGGACTGTGCATGGGGGAGGAAACTGAACTATCGCCTCAACCTTCAAAGGATCGACCATGGTCCCTATTGTCTAAACCATAAAACCTAGCAGACGACCTGATATCACGCAGAAAATGCACTTGTTTGGATTCAATTGAATCTAATAGTAGAGACATCATTCAAAGATTAGTCAGAGGTGTGCGGGATGATCAACTCTCTTACGATATTGTGATGCTAAATCATCGAGATAAGCCTTGATGATGTGTCTTAGGTCATGGAAAGAAAAAGACATCACCCGCTGAAAAGTGGCTCCAACATTCTTGAGGCCAAAAGGCATATTTAGATAAGAAAATGTACCCCATGGACAGATAAAAGTTGTTTTATGATGGTCTTTGGGCTTAATTTGTATCTGATTGTATCCCGAAAAACCATCCATGAAAGAAAAGATGTCACAGTCTGCACATTCATCGACAATTTGGTCAATGAACGGGGTGGGGAAATTATCCTTTGGACAGGCCTTGCTCAAATCACGGAAGTCCATACATATGTGAATCATTCCCTACTTTTTGTTGATCGAAACATGATTTGACACCCATTGAGTCAACTGAATGGGGTAGATGAAACTGTCTTTGAGCAGTTTCTCTACTTGAGCCTTAATAGATACTTATTTCCAAGGATTAACCGGACGAAGCTCCTGTCGGACCGGCTTGGCGTTAGGATATGTCATTATTTCATGTTCGACGATTCTTGGATCAATCCTGGAATTTCCTCGTAATACCAGGCAAAAATGTTTTGTAATTCCTTAAATAAATCTATGTATATTTGAATCTCCTCAGGGGAGAAGTCTTCTCCGACGAAGACATTCTCCATGATGCCATGGGTTTTGGAGATGTCAATAGGTATTGTCTCAATGATGGTTTCCATATTACCCTGAGCATAAATTGTGTGTGTAGCCATAGGATTAATAGGACAAGACCTATCTCTAGTCATAGTCAACACAAATTCTCATGCCTCTATTCTTCTTAACTCTGGGAGGAAATAAAATCTATGATGGAGATCATCCCAAGGTCTGTCTGGACCGGTCAATGCCTCTAAAAGATTCTCGTTACAAGTCAAGAACAAGTATAAATAATGGGTAGTAGCGAGGGAACCTTTAGCTCGAATAGGCTAGAGAACTGGATCTAACTCATGTACGGGAGTTAGATTAGGGTCAACCGAAGCTTGTTGGACAATAGAGTATGTAACTTCTGTCATGGAAAAGGGAATGGCCATGCCAGGATTCCATGTCCCTTCCATCGAGGCCAATGGGGAAGGAAGAGTCCATGGATTGGTAAAGTAAGTCATACAAAATGATGACACTTGAAAGATTTCATCCCTAGGCTGGTTGGGGATAGTCGATGTCATATTGAAATCGCCGGAAGGAGGTGGGTAATTGAAAGTACCCATCAAAGGTGGGCACAAACCAACCCCCACATTGACGATTTTGGGATGGGATTTATCAATCAGCGGGACCGTGGATGCCCCCGATGAAGGGTCAAGCCGAGAGAAGGAAAACTGATCAATGGTTACGATTCGTCCCTCGTGTGGGAACAACATGACCTGAAAAAATATGGCAACCATTGCATGCATTGCATAGGTCCAACTCCTTCCTAACAACAAGTTGTAGTTGAGAGGCGCATCGACCATTTCAACTTCGATGCACACGGTCCTCCCTCCTAACTACATGAGGAAAGAAGGAATGATACCATGTGGTCTGAAAGAACTATCATCGAAAGCAGTAAGAAGAGTAGGTGTTGGAGACAAAATGGGTTGGCCAATGGCCTTCCAACACACCAACGACATCACACATGTTGAGGCACCCTCATCAACCATCGTGCGGAAAATATTCCAAGTAAAAGATTTTGTGGGGTGAGCCACTACTATCTGAAACACATCGTGGTATGGGAGACAAGGTTTCAAGTTGGTTGTATCAAGCATGATCATTCTCGAATTACATGTCTTAGCAGATCCTAAAGCAGCTAACAGGGCCTTTTTTTGTGAAGGGCAGCTCTAGAGGACCTTCAAAGAAGACAACACACAAGGGGTTTGTGACAAATCCTCCACCACAGAGTAATTATGGGTAGCCCTTGCGTTTGGATTATGTGAAACTTTCTTGAACGCCCCTTTCAGGATGTGTGTCATTGTTTCTCCCATCGTCTTCTCAATCTGGAGAGGAACAGATGGGTTTACGGCTTCCTTACCCTTTTCAGCAGTTTCTGACATTCTATAATCGTGTGCCCTAGTTTCTATGTAAGTGTCACCATTCATCATATAAATGTTCGTGGTTGAGGGATTACTTGAAGATGAAGGGGGTCCCTGACTGCCCCCATCCGTGCTCAAAGAGGCTTGAGTCAAATTTTACCCATGTGGAAATAGGTTCGTTAACACAGCAGGTTGTTGTTGCACCAATAACTTATGGGCCTCTGCAAGCTGAGTGAATATGTGAGTCTGATGGTCCTTCATGAAAATGTTACATGGATACTTCGAATTCCTTTTCTTTGTGTTTCACCCGCCAGCATTGTTGGTGAGTTTATTATCCCCCTTACCCTTCTTGTTTCACTTTTTTTTTTCTTTCTGTCAGGCTGCTGGTTGGAATTCGGGTTTGTCGACTGCACATTATGTACATACGATGTTTGAGTAGGGGGAGAAACCAAACTATAGGTTGGGCCAGACGATGTCTTCTATATCAAAAATTGTTGCAATTGATTTGACAATTGATCAATGGGCTTTGCATGTGCTGAACCAACTATGCCATCAACATGTGGTCCAGACTTGTGTTTGGCCTTGTCAAGGATATACCGTGGCACATCTGGGAAAACTTCTTAAACTAAACCAGACTGACAGTATATCAGTTCAAGTTGTTGAGATCTCAGTATCGCCTCTTCCTCAGAAAACACTCACGACGTTGCGACATCCTTGGATAAATGGTGTACCAAAGACTTAAGGCACCACTCCAGTAGGAAAGCTGGTGGGACCAATACTTTTATCAAACTCTTCTGACGTTGTTATTCTCAGATGTGATCTGAGATATGTTCAGCCTTTGTTTTCTCAAATTTGGCCAGCAATTCGATGCCGGCATCATATCTCACAGGTAGTTGGAAATGGTTGATAAAAACCATTTCCAAATCTCTAAAGCAAGAGGATATTGAGTGATCGAGCTCGATGTACCATTTCGTGACACTCCCAATGAGGGTGCGTTGAATTAGACGCAAATGTACAAATTCGTCTCGCAGTGAGTTCAACGAGCACCATAGGTGGTCACATGATTGCTTGGATCTTCATTAGGATTACTTCAAACTTTCGAATGTCCGAGGGAAACTTCTTCGGCATGGGAGGCCAACACGGATCATGACAGATTGGGTCGTTTAACAATATTGACAAGTCTAGAAAGTGTAACGTCGCCAAAAATAGTAGTTTAGGTTGTTGACTATGTACAGGAAGAAAAGATCCTGGAGTTTGACTGGGACCAGGCTGCCAGGAAAAGTTAGGATGTTGACCAGGGTTCTGGTAAATACCATGGCCTTATCAAGTGTACGAATACTTCATTTTTTGGTAACTCATCAACTTATTCCCATAAGTGGACGTTGAGGGTTGGGCATGGATTGCTCCATGCATCATGTTCCAAAGATTTTGGAAAGGGTTGCCCCTGTCGATCTGATGAGCATAGGTTATGAGCCTTTCCTGGGGTTCCATTAACCATGGAAGGGGTTTCCCCCAGTCATCATCCCTTACAAGGGAACTGCTCCCTTCCACGGATTCCAGAGTCCTTGTGAGGATAATACTCCTGTGTTTTCCCCCTTGTGTAGGAATAGTACCCTGCACAGGATTTTGTGGTCCAAAAGCAGGGTTTCCCCCGATCGGGATGGAAGCTCATGAGAAAGCATTATTTCCAAACGCTTCGAACAAAGAGAATGACATTGAAATCACCGTCATGGTGTAGGAAGAAGGTCCTATACTACCTACTCCGAGCAAGTTGTAGTTCATGTTCGGCCCGACGGGTTGCTGGGGAGCACCATCGAGCGAGGGGGATGAAGGAGGTATATGACCTTCTTCGTAAGGGATAGAATTATAGGGGAATGAGGTTCCCCCCATGGAACCTTGCAGAGGATCATTTGAGCTCCCTTCCCCTAGACCCATGTTCTATAAAGTGGAGTAGGTGAGGACAGAATTTGTATCAAATTCGGGCATCCTGTATGAAAAAGGAGGACCCGTCATACTCTGTGTGAACAATGCAGTGATCACTACCATATATGGAATCGGACCGCTTCCTGAAGTAGAGGCATTTGAGACCATTGTGGTCCAGACTGGTGAAAGTGGGTTAGGAGGCAGAATGCCCCCAGTGGTGGCATTCGTAGAGGGAGTGTGAGGACTCCCTGGCGAGGTAGCATCATTTGCTTCCATCGCTGCTTACAATACTATCTGACACTTGTGATGTGTTTTTACCCTTGGAGGGGCAAGTTGTATCAAAAGTGGCACCGACAAGTCAGTGATCGGAGGGTTATACAGTCTGAGAGCTTCCTCTCTAAGTTCAGAAATAGTCGGTTCCTCCGGATACAAGTGTTCTCCTCTTGGAGCTAGCTCAGGCACAGTGTCTTGTGGCTCAGTCGCCTCAAATGACCCTTGCTAGTCAATTCTTCATCATAACGGTGGCGGTGGTGGCTCCAATGTAACCAACGGCAGGCCCAAAATCCTTCGTGATCGAAGGGGCTCTTCATCTTCAACTGTGTGAGAAGATCAATGACACAGTAAGGATTTTTCTAACATTGAAGACCAAGCAAACACTAGAAACGTTCCTATGAGACAAAGTAAGAAAACCAATATCTATTTGGAAGAACAGTTACGCCAACCAACACTAGAGTAACTTACCAGTGTAAGTGAAACTCGAACACGGAAGAACCCTCCGGGTATACTCTGCAAAGCGTGGCCCGACGTCTAACCTAGGTACCATGGTATACCCTCACAGTCACCTGTGTAATTCCCTAAAACAAAGGCAACTAGGTTTCCATCTCTTAAATAGTCACCAGGCGGGTACAGTCGATAGTCGGGTGGACCGCAATGAGAAAGGTAACTAAGCCCGAAACCTACCGAGGGTATTGGAAGCAAGTAGTTCGGAAGACAACTGAGGACCCTGAACAGATTTGTGGTCCATGAAACTCTGTAGAAAAATGCAACCAGCAGTATCCCACGACAAGTCCTCAATATGTGTTCCCCACTACACTTGGTCCAGCTTTGGAGGGGTTATCTCCGCTACCTTTCTGCACATGACCTCATGTTTAGCCACTATGTTAGAGGGGGGTCCTGGATAAATTTCACGTTTACTGGAATTTTTACACTCCCTAGCACTGACTACAATGTTTTTCTGTAAGCCTTGAAGAGTTTCCTCTGCAACCTAATTCAAGTTTGTAGCCTAGACTAGTTGATTGACCCTACAAATATAAAGTCTACTTGATTTTAAATTAGCATTAATTTTAAATGGGTTGCTTTAAGTCAAGGAAACAACAATGAAACTAGTGTTGTTTTTTTGAGAGACGAAGAAGGAGAAACAAACGAAATTGAAAGCAAAATTACTTATATTTGACAAATAAAAATTTGCAACAAACTCTTTAACCAACTTTTCATAACTACTTTTTCTAAGATCTTTTAAAGGAAAACCTAAAATGAAATTTCGCTCGACCACGAGCTACTTAATGTTCTAAGAAATCAGTAAAGAACTTAAGAAAATAACTATTTTTCCTAACAAGCAAAAAAAACAACCCAACTACTTAACCAAACAAAGAAACGAAAACTTTTTCTATTTTTTTTTTATGCTTCAAACAAGAAACTTGAAATAAATTCTTTTTCTTTTTCTTTAAAGCAAGCGAAAGGGGAAAAATTTAAAAACAAGACAATACTGAGAACTGACCTCTGGCTCACTGCTGATCACATGGATTCACTAAAGACACCTAATAGGTTGATCAAAAAGACAGAAAGACTTGCCTAAAACCCTTTCGAACTAAACACAAAAAATCTTTGAAAAGATAACCAAACTGACATCAAACCCATGCTTTGACTGTAAAAACAAAGACATTGTGCTTAATCAAGAAACCCTGAGAAGTCAGACTTCAATCAGGGAAGAGGTTGACTGCCTCTTCTTAAAGGAAAATGTCTTGACACAGGCATGCAACTGATACTTCAACAGCCTGTGTATGTACATGGGTTGTCTAAAAGCAGGGTGCATATGTACGCATGCAGACCCACTACAGGCCGTGTACACCTCTGTAACTCCTCAAAATGAAGACAAACATGTAGACCGATAGGGAAGGGAGAAATGGTATGGAACCAATAGGTGACCAGAATCCCTTAAAGACTCAGCAGACTCAGAAAGAAACTCAAAAGGTAAAAACCAATCAAACATCCATAAAATCAACTAAAACCCTAGAGGTTTCCCTAGTATGGTCGCCAGTTCTGCTATAGCGGGAAAACCCCCCTATGAACTACACTAGGGTTCAACATGTAGGAAAATATAACCATCTAAAAGTATCCTACCTTTCTAACTACCACGAACATATTCCACATTCATATATGAAAAGTAAAGTGAAAAGATCAGGTAACTTTACCTTTTACTCTATGTCTGGTGTCGATCCTCTCGCATTGGATAGCTCCGCTAACTGCAAGCCTCCTCCCAAGGTTGACCTACATTCACAAACACTTAAATAGAGAACTAAAAACATGCATATCATATATAAATCATGGGTTATATGTTAGCATGAAACATAAACTGAATACAAACATTTGACACATCATATTTTGGGACAGAAAAAGTATTTCTTTTATTGATATCACAATGTTTACTTACAACAAAGGTCGACGACTGCTCCACGAACCTGGTCCAGGATCCTCTTCACCAAGATCCAACTGCACTTCCACGTATCTTTCTCCTCTCACACTTCTTCTAGGGAAATGGCATAGGCTTATGATGGAGTAAAAATGCAAGAATGGGAAATTTTGATGCAAATCTCATAAGGTGGTTGCAACTATTTGGGGCAAGGAGGGGATGTGAAATAGGAAGAGTTTCACTGTTCTTATTATTATCTTATGAATGAGACCCCAACACCTCCTTTATATGACAAAAGGATGGTTATTCAGTTGGTTCATGGGCTATAGGCAATGGATCGGTTGGGAAACTACCCAATAGCCCGTAACCTCAACGAATTCCTTGCAAGTTTTTAATTTTTGCAAATTTTGTGGGTATACGCAGGCTGTAATGGTGCAGCTAGCGTACGTACGTGTTGGCATAGGGGAAGACCTAGGGTTCAACTCTACAACAACACACCAACAAAACCCTAACTACCGGCCCTTTCGGCAACACCTGCGAAGAAGATGAAGTCTCACCTGAGGTAGAGGCAAGGGTGGTTGCAAGACTCAGGTGTCTGCAACCTTAGCTGGGACACAAATATGTGATTATAACACTTAGAAATCACCTAGCATAGATTATTCATCAATATTCAACCCTTATGATACTTCGTATATAGCACATAGCATCGCAGTATGTACTTAGATCTAAGATAATTCATCACTTAGCCACAACAAGATAGATTAGATTCGACAAATCAAGCACTAAGCATCTTACATACCAAATCTAACATTCATTTATATCTCAGAAGCACAAATCATAAATAGATCTATCTAAAAACATCAAAGCACTTAGCAAAGGAAGATACAAACACATCAGGTCGAGGCACAAAGAACAACACATAGATTTACCATGGTTCACCCCCACCCTAGGGCTACATCCACAAAGTCTTCATCTTTATTATCTTCAGTTAATCAGGTTACAGCACAGAGCCATCCAAATCCCTCTTCGCATAGGACAGAAGATCCGCGCATCTCGCTAGATCCATCCTCCTTCCGCTAAAATCATAGAGCCTTCTACAATATCCTGCACTTAGTCTCTTATAGTATGCACAAAGCATTTACAATCATTACCAACACTTATCACAACTCGCAACTCTTTGATCACATAGATCGCACTCTACTACTCTTCTCCCCCCCCCCCTTTTCACTTACTTCGCCTATACATCTATTTATACATACAACTGTGTGCCTAAGCATGGGTAAACCCATGGGCCGACATCCCTTTCCCATTACATTATCCCTAAAAACCCAAAAAGGACCCAAAAAGGGGTCTAGCTTCCACGATTTCCACTTCGTGTTGCGCTCCATCTTTGACAAGATGTCGAAGTCCCAAAAATGGTCAAATATGACCAAGTGTTCCTCAAAACTTGGTCAGGGCCAGCATGCCCCCAACACTCAACTATGACTCATCTCGATTCACTCAGGTCTAGGTAACTTTGCCTCAAAGGTATCGAGCTTGACTCGAGCTGCTTCGACTTGTCTTTGTGCTACTGCTTCTTGCTCAGTGAATTCCTGAACAATCGCTTCGCTAATAGGTCCTTCCAGTTGGTGCTCGACTGTAACAACTACTTGTTCTAGTAGTGTTCCTTGGCCTTCAATTTCTTCAAACAGTAGGTAGGCCGCCTCCTAGCTTGGCTAGATTTTCTGGGTGACTTCCATCACTATGTTATGCATGGTAAGAATGAGTTGTTGGGCAATGCATTGTTCCTAGGATCTCTTCATCCTCTCGATGGGTGACATGAGCTTGAGCTACGACTGTACTGTATCTGCATGCTTCTTTGCTTCCTGGAGTTGGGACTCCAGTTTCTTCAACTCTGGGTCTTCAAATAGTTGTTCATATATCTGCGCGCTTCTGCTACTTAGTTGTTCACATTTTGTAGCAAGTGTTTTAATCCTCTCAACTGTGCTCTGAGAATTCAATTCTCGTTGGTCGCGCATTTCTTATGGAGTCTGTGGTATGGTCTGAATCTCTAATTCCACGACCCTTTGTTGAATTTGTTGAATAACTTCAGCCAACTTCATCACTTGGCGCTCTATGGGATCTTCGGCCTTCTGCTCTAAGCCAGTCACAGAGAGAAATGCTCTGTTGACTACTTCTTCAATTCCTATCTGCTTTGCGAGCAGCTGCTCTTTCTCTTTTTGGATCTTCGCTTTGTCTTCTTCAATTTTTCTTGGAGAGCATTCTTCTCTTGTTGCATGGCTTGGCGTTGTTCAATAATTTCCTCTTGTGCTTTCTTTAGGGCCTGGGTGGCCTGCACTTTTTCTTCCTGAGCATGTCGAAGGCGTACTTCGACTATATCAACAATCTTATGGAGCTGAACTGATTCATCTCCCACTTTTGTTTTTACTTTTGGCAGAGGTGCAGTAGAGATTGCTCGGCTAGACTGGAGTGCTTGCTATACTCCTTGGAGTGTGATCTCAATTTGGCTATACATTTGTTCTTGCTTCACCTCCTGCTTCTTGATGATTTCCGTTGAAGCATCATTGATTGCTACAACAATGAAATCAAAGTCATCCAACGTGAGGGCAATTCACATATTTTTTACAGGGGTTCTTGGCTTCTTTCTGGAGGAAGATTTCATAGGTGAGACCTTCCTTTTCTTCAATGAGTCTTCTTCGTCCCTAGGTGGTGGTACTTTGAATTTCTATTGTTCAGTTTCTGTAACTTCTTCATCATCACCTTCTTCATTTGGTGTAATGGAAGCCATCCTTTCAGATAGGCTGTCAACATCCTGGACTTCTTCATTCTTCTTCGTCGCCTTTGCTTTCTTTGTCTTACTGGGCCCAGGTGTATCCTGTGCAGTTCCAGGGTTGTCAATGTCAGACATTTCTGTGGGGTTTGTTGAAACAAGGAGGTTCGCCGACCATTCCTTGGTGATCTCTTCCAAGTCTTCTTCTGTCAACTTATAATAGGATTGAAGCTGTTCCTGGTGCTCATCAGTGCATGGGGTTAGGTATATAAAGTGGTGGTCCGCGCTGAACTTTATCATAGGTTGAAATCTATGTAAAGTGTTTGGGGTTATGCGAGGTTCACTCCTTATGGCTGCATTCAATTGGTTATAGTACACATGGAAAATGACATTCGATTGCAATTGCTTTCTCATATCATTTGAGTGCCATAATGTACTGAACTTCATGGCTAGTGGCTCAAAGGGGTCAAGGTGTGGGAAGATTGTGCCTTCCGATAGCTCCCATGCAACAAAAGTAATCAGTATCAAGAGCCAGCTAAAATGGAATTCACGCCCCTGATCCTAGGCTTCTCTGTAGTCAATCTCCAGTTGATTTACAAGGTACTTCACCCAGTTCATATGTAGTCCCTTTGCACACTTTCCTGCGAAGTCAACTACAAATCCAGATACTTGTGTTGGTCGATTCTTGTGTACCAACTTCCCTGCGATTAGTTGGCATGTGAGGGACATTGTGACACTTTCAATAGAAGCTACCTTGTAGCCTCTCGCGCCTTTCTCAACATCGCCATAGGCTTATTTGATCTTCTGCGCAAGAGAGCGGTCTGCGGTCTTTCCAGAATAGTACTCATGGGGATCAGGGCCCTGCATGCTAATCCCAATGATCCTATTGATCAGCTTCGGATCAACAATTATGTGACGTTCTAACCATAGGTATCCTCCATGGTAACTTTCTAGCAGCAAGTTTATACAAGCATTCACCTCCTGGTGTTTGCTGAAGTGTGGTATTTTCATCACGTTGAGAAAAGTAGACTACGCGAGGTTCATTGTCCATTATTGAGGGATGAGCTTCGAATTCTTGCCCTTAGTTCTCGTCAAGTACTTATATGGGGCGATCATGCTGTAAACTTGAAGGTCCCCCAGGTTGAAGTCACAAAACTTCAACGCTGTAACCTTATCTTGATCTGCGCGGTAGGTGCGTACTCCTTTCGGTAGATATGCAGTGACTAGGGAGTATTCAAAGTCTCTAGGGACACTATCCTTGTTAATCTCACCACTCAGAGGGGATATGTAAGCTGGTAGGATGGATGGCTCTAACTTCGTGTTGGCTATGTCATCCTTATGCTTAGTTCTTCTCTTTGCATTGGCTTGAGATGTTCCTACTCAAGCAGTCAACGGGGAGGCTCTCACTCCTCTCATCAATGATGCTTGGAATCCAGTGGACATTCTTCTTTCCGACATGACTCTCTCAGTCATTAAATCGAGAAGGACCTCTATGATGGATTCCTCAAGTGTGGTGAGATCGTTGGACATACGCACTCAGGAAAGATAATCGGGGTCATGATGATCTCAAAATACTGCACTAGGATGAACAATCTTCTTGCAATGATCATTGTAGACAATCACGATTTCTATGGGCTTCGACTTTTTAGTTGGAAAAAGTGTTCTTCGGGCACGGCGCGACGAGCTAAATAGGAAATTCATCAATGTTCTTCTTGCAACAGGTATGAAGTTTCCATGAACATTGATCCATCCATTATGGCATGGTACAATGGTTTGGTGGTGATCCTTTAATGATTTTCTGTCCGTTCGAGGTGGAATTCGAATGGGTATATTGGTCCAATGGCTATATTGCTTCGCCATGGCGAAGTGCCATATGTCGTTGTTCTGATATCCCGACAAAGCTCAATTCCTGTGATTTTTCCTTTTGCGAAGTTTCCTCTGGAATCTTCTGTAAATTTTCGATCTTGGATCTCTTCTTACTTAGCTTCCTAGCCTTCTTCCAAGTGAGATTTTTCTCAGTCATCCTTTTTCCATTATGATTCTTATCTTCTCTCGACATAGTCACTTCGTGATAATGAGATTCTTTCTAGAGATCCAAGGGTAATACTCCTTCATCATATGGATTAGGTATTTTGGTCTTATGTGGTTCCTCTAATGCTCTTATAGCTTCAACATCCAATTCCCTGGTGTTCAATAAGTTAGATCTGTTCTCTTGTTCTTCCATCAAGTAGATGATCCTTCTAGTCATAAATTCCATGAGTTCTTGCTTCTTCTGTTCTAGGGCTTCCTTTTCTTCTTTTCTTTGGATCTGGTCTTTTTTAATCCAGATCTTGCCTAACAAAGCTGGAAATGGGGCATGGTCCTCATTAAATTTAATAACTTTGAATTCTTCCTCTGTCGAAGATCCATGGGTACTCATAGCTATCTGGGTAATCCTGCCACATAGGGTTACGATTTTTCCTTTAAACAACCCTATCTTTCCTAGTGAAGGAACCATAGCAGGCCTTCCTAGGTTTCCCAAGTACTTTTTGTCATAATGTTCATCTGTGTTCCCTCATCCAGAGCACAGTCAATGTCGAAGTCTCCTATTCTTACCTCGATTTTCTCCTTTTCTTTGAAGATCTATGAAAAATTGGCATCTTTATGTTCATCCAGTGTTTCTTTCATTTCCAGTAACATAATCTCTGATTCTTTTTAGGGTTCTTCTATAATCTTAGTCTCTTGATTTCCTTCAGAGTTTTCTTGCTCCATATTCATCTTTTCAAGTCTATCAATCATTCTAGGGAAATCCAGTACTTCATGGTCCATAGCCTTACAACAGAGGAAACTAGGGTTTCTCCCAGGGCATTCCTTAGCAAGATGTCCTGGTCTTCTACAACTGTAACAAAGAGTTGATCCTCTCTTTCTCTTTAATGATCCCCAAATTTTCTTGTACTTCTTTCTAGGGTCATAATGGATAGCCTGCAAAAATTTCTTTCTAGGATCCTGCATCCATTGGTTAGTCCAAAAATTCTTTCTATGAATAGGTATAACATATTTTTCATTATTCTTATCAGATCTATTCATATCAAACATTCTTTCATCTAACAATGCCCTAGTTTTCAATCTAGGACAAAATCTATCAAGCATACCTAAATCCATACTTTAGAAACAAAAATTTTCACTTCTTTTACTTCTACAGGGCACAAAGCTTCCAGATCTAAGAGCTTTTAACTATTCTTACCTTTATCAGAGCATAGAGCTTACATATCTTACTTCTTTTCTTTAGTATCAACCTCTTTTCTTGCAGATATGACTTATTTCCTTCATATATGTCCTTCCTTCTTTAGCACATATCTTTTCAGATCAAGTGGATCACTGCACACTAGGGCATAGATCCACGCACAGAGATTTCACAATTTCAAGACGAATCTTTGCAAAAAGCTTCTTCTTCTCAGTTCCCAGCAATTACAGTTTCAGGTCCCGACAACGAAACCATTTGTTGGCACAGGGGCAGACCCAGGGTTCAACGCTACAACAACACACCAACAAAACCCTAACTACCGACCCTTTCGGAAACGCCTACGAAGAAGATGAAGTCTCACCCAAGGTAGAGGCAAGGGTGGTTTCAAGACTCAAGTGCCTACAACCTTAGCTGGGACACATATCTATGATTATAACACTTAGAAATAACCTAGCATAGATTATTCATCAATATTCAACCCTTATGATACTTCACAGATAGCACAGAGCATCGCAGTATGTACCTAGATCTAAGATAATTCAACACTTAGCCACAACAAGATAGATTAGATTTGGAATATCAAGCACTAAGCATCTTACATACCAAATCTAACATTCATTCATATCTCAGAAGCACAAAGAATAAATATATCTATCTAAACACATCAAATCACTTAGGAAAGGAAGAGACAAACACATCAGGTTGAGGCACAGAGCACAACACA
>ML787288.1:55580-81772 GCA_009831015.1 Picea engelmannii | reverse complement strand
GAACCAAAAAGGTAGTTCTAAAGAAATTATAGAATGGAAACTTTACTCATATCCATGAATTGCAAAAGCTAACATTCAGATTCTTTCAATTAAACGAGTGAATTAGTAATTCAACATTCAATTTCCTAGCATAACAGTGTATATTATCTATCTATTATATTATATTTTCGATCATCTACACAACATCCCTTTTAAAGAAGGTCATCCGTTATAGTTAAAGTCTGAAGATAATCATCAAATGTTTACAAAATATTACAATTGGTGAACATAGCGTATCTCAAGGAATGGACTTTATCCTCATGACACAAAGTTCATGAGTGATGAAGTCTATCATGGTCTTCAAACGAACCAAGGATGCTTCTATCTAACCAATTTCTTGGAGCCATCACTAGTGTACTCATTCAAAACATCCATCATTTAGAAGCAGGTTTAGTAACATACTAACATAGTAATAAATCTTGGTACCGGATCAACGCAGAGTTGGTACCAGATCACTGCAGAGTTGGTATTGGATCAGGAGGAGTACCAGAATAGAATATTTGATTGTTACAGTACCGAACCAATGGAAGTATTGGATGAATCCCGAATATGAGTACCAAATGAGATAATTCCTTGTCACGAAGCTGCTTAAAGTAATCAAAGCAATTTAGAAGCATAATCAACAATCATTTAGTCCCAACTAATTAAGAAATCAAACAAATCATGTTTTTAACATGGGTTACCTCATTATGCATATGAATAAGGTCACAAGGTAGGTTTGTGGAAGAAATAGACAACATATGCATATTTCAGAGGTAAAATTGACCAAGATAGAAGGTAAGATAAGCTAATAGGGGTGGCAAACTGGAGACCCTACTATAGTCATTTATGGAAGAAATTGATTCTCTTTAAACCTAGGAAAATTGATGAGGCCTATGTGTAAGCACACAACCAGGAGAAAATAGTCAATAAGAAAGGATAGCCAAGTGGTTCCAAATAGGAAGACCACCAATATGGTTCCAAGGAGGGGAAGAAGACGTGGAAAGGAATGGACAACAAGACAATAGCCATTTCACATTAGTGCAAGGATCCAAACAACCACTGCAACCATTATAATATCTATTATCAAAGTGAAGAAAAGTGGTGGAATCTACATCTAGAGATGAATATAAAGAATCATAAGAAGGATTCCAAGAAGAAGAACATGCTATCCATGGATTCAAGAAAACATGCCATGGATCCAGGAAAATAGGTAGAGAGTAGCTAGATATAGATGAAAATATTGTCTACACTACAATGTAGAAAGAGGTGAACCTGAGTGGCCTGCATCACAAGGAAGAGAAGGAGATGAATAAATTCTTCCATATTAAGGTCTAGGTCAAGAAGAAAAAGTTGGATTCTCTATTCAATTATGGTTCATAGGCCAACCTCAAAGAAGAATATCTAGTCAACAAGATTCGATTGGAAGTTCGTGATCATCCTAACTCATATCCATTGGGATGTCTAAGTATGAATGCATAGCTATATTTATGAAATTGAGGTAGATGTAGTGCACACTTGATGTGTGTGGTGTAGTATTTGGAAGCCCTTACATGTATATGAAGGATGTGATCTTCATGAGAAGAGAAAACCAATACAACTTTATCAAGGATGGGAAGTATTTAATCATCAATGCACACAAAGGTAAATCCAAGATCTCTCTAGTAGGTGCTAACCAAGACAAGAGATTGAGCAGTTCTAGTAGAAAGTTTGTATTACTTTTCTTAAGAGAGAATCAACTAGATGATGAATCAATAAATCAAATTCATCTCTAGAGGGATGTACTAAAGATAATAAAGGTCATTTGGAGGAGCTTTTTCCGACATACATAGAAGTGTTTCAGGAACCTAAAGGGTTACCACCTAAGAGGGAAGTGGAGAATGAGATATAGTTCTTGCTTGACTCCCCATTGCCAAATATTGTGATATATAGACTATCTATCCTGGAAGCAGAGGAAGTGGAGAAATAGTTGTAGAAACTACCCAAGAAGGATGGGACTTGGAGAATATGTGTCAACTATAATGATTTGAAAAATATTACCCTCAATAATTGGTACCCTCTAGCCAAGATTGATGATTTGTTATATCAGATGTAGCATGCAAATTAATTCACCAAGTTGGATCTCAAATTGGGATACCACTAGGTATGATTTAAAGAATAATTCACCTAGAATACCACTTTCAAGACAAGGCAACGTCTATATGAATGGATGGTAATGCCTTTTGGTTTATGTAATGCAATAGCTACATTTATGCATCTGATGAAGGATGTATTCATCCCTTTCTAGATTCATTTGTGATAGTCTATGTAGATGATATATTGGTTTATATATCTACTTGGAAAGAGAATATCTCACTTCTCATGTAGGTGTTAGAGACTCTAAAAAATCATCATCTATTTTATAACCTTAAAAATGTGATTTTTCTCAATAGTCATTGGTGTATTTGTGGTATGCGATTGGTGGAGGGGAACTCAAGATGGATCCCATGAAGATGGAGGCCATCATCAAGTGGTCAGTTCCTACTATTGTTACTAAAGTTAGGATATTTTTATGTGTAGTGTGGTACCTATGAATTTTATAGCATCCTTCTCAGTTTTAGCTACACCACTTCATGCCATAATATCCAGTGGTAATAGTTTCCAGTGGGGAAAGAATCAACATAAAATTTTCGATGAGCTGAAATGAAATGTTATTCAAGCACTAGTTCTTGCATTTCTTAATTTTTAGAATCCTTTTGAAGTGAAGATAGATGCAAGTGGATATTTTATGGGAGCAATCTTGATGCAAGGGGGTAAGTTGGTATGCTATCATTTTGAAATGTTTCATGGTGGAGTCCTAAACTACCCTATTATGTTAAGAAGTGGAAGCACTATTTGATGGGAAAGGAAACCATTATCCACATCACCATCCATTGTAGTATTTGCAAGAACAAAGTAAGCTTCAACGAACCAGAAACTACAAGTGGAAGGGGTTTGGGCAACAATTTCATATAGTCATCAAATATAAGAAGGGAAACACTAATAAGTTGGTAGGAATTATTTCATGCCACCCACATCCAAGATTACAAATTTAGGAACTCTTATGCACATGGAACCTTTTACCCATGATGTGTACAAAGAAGAATACATGGAATATGAAGATATTAAAGAGGTGTTTTAGTAGCCATAGGGCCAAATTTGTGTAGAATAAGGTGTTGGTAAAGTTGACTATAATTTCTATAATGGGTTTCTCTACAAGCTAGACAAGCTCTATGTTCCTAAAGGTGAAATATTGCATCTTATTAGAGAGGCTCACACCTCCAAGGTTGCAGGAAATTTTGTTCTTGAGAAGAAAATTTCCTACTTATAGAGGTATGTGTATTGGCCCTAATGTTTCCCATATAATTTTGGTAAACAGAACCAGGAAGAGAACCCCACAAAAAGATTTTACACAACTCTCTCAAAGTATTTCATATATCACCCACTTATTTATTTTATTCATTAGGCATTCAATAAAGGTGAAGCTATTTGGGAACATTTCATTTCAAGTCTAGCATTCATAGATTACCTAATGATTTCCCCAAAATACTTCCTTATATATCACACACACTAACTCCATTTTAACTCGTCTATTCTCATTTCAGTAACTGGAGATAGAATAAAGAGAAAACTATTTCATTGCTAAGTATTAGATATGCACATAATTGCTAAACATTACAATTACCAAAATTGAGATAATAATAAAATAACTAATTGCAATTACCAAGTTAGTAGCAATAGTTAGTAACTATGTGCTAAGGTGAACCATTTGTTTATTAAATATGTTCTCAGTGGGCAAGCATGGGAAGCATACCTCCATAGTGTTTCATTGCCCTCCCTAGATCATACCCCTTCCCTTTATTTTTCTATGTTGGCAATCTCTCTTCTACCATGTCCAGGGACATCATATTATACATGGTGTTTCTAGGACTGAGACACGGCCTCCTTTCCCTAGGAAAATATATGCACTTTGTAATTTGGATTATATTGAGAACGAATGAGATACAAAAAAAATATAGTAGAGAACATAGAAAATACAGTGAAACCCAACTTCTATTAAGGAATAAAATAATATTGTAGAACACAAACTGGATAGAATGGTGGTAGCTTATATATGAAGATAAAAAGATGTCAACTACACTCATTCACAATAAGAATTACAGCACACTCCATTGCATGCTCAAAGGGCCTCCTTCACCTCAATTATATATGAGAGAGTGAGAGTAAAATAATTTCGATGATGCATGTGCGATAAATTGGTCTAAGTTTACAAAAATCCATAGCCATGTGAAACACTAGTACTTTCCAGGAGGTCACCCATCCCAATACTACTCTATCCCAAGTGCTCTTAATTATGGAGTTCTGATGGGATTCAATGTATGAACATTGTAGGAATATACATAAGACCACTAGGAAATCATACATGATTGATGAAAATATAAAATGGACATGGAATTACATTTCATTCCCCGTAAAAAAGGTGAATTTCATGGTTTATAAAAACCAGGGGCTCGAAAACATTGATTCAGTGAAAAAGGTGGATGGACACCAAGATTCACCTAGTTCAGTCCTCCCCCTTCGGAAGAAATGGTCCCCATTGTTTCAAGTTCCCTCGAGAGATGGGGAAACTTTTGTTGAATCTAAACCTTGGTGAGCCACTTGCCTTGTTGAAGTATTTTTATTGCTTGTACTTGGCATTATCTTGTTGAAGGATGCCATGCATTTGTTGCTGGAGGTGTTCGATCCATTCAACAAATTTGGCTGCATAATTTTCCTTAGTCTAAGTGTGGGAGGACTCTGTCAGTGAAGATGTAGTAGGAAGAGATATATCTACAAAGGGATCTATTATAGTTATATTGAACATATGGAAGATTCTAATTCTCTATAAGGGAGTGTCTATAGACTGGACCATCAAGTAAGGGAGCACCAGGCACCAAGACAATGGAGTGCTTGACCTAGAAGTGCAGAGTCACCCCCGTAAGTGAAAAAATATCACTGTGCTCGTCTACAATATTTTTGACTGGCTTATGTTGTATAGAAAGGTCATGGGTTGAGGGTGTGGTGGTCGCAGTGACCTTCTATTCACCTTTTGACCAGATCATGAAGAGGGAAAACTGTGTGGTCTTGGAGATTAATTTGTGGAACTATTTTGTCGATATCAATGAAATGGTAGTAGTCATAGCTACCTTCGGTATCATGTAGAGATGGCCGCCTAGAGTAATAATGAAATTGTGGGACCGAGACTCATAAAAAACATGATGTTTCCACATATATGGTTTTCCTAAAAGAACATCATAGAATTAAGGTGGGGAAACATCACACAATACCTCATCTTTGAAAGACTTGATGTCGTAGGACAAATGACATTGTTGGTTGATGTGAAGTTCTCATCCCTGGCTCAACCAACCAATGTTTTATGATTGAGGATGTAGCATCGTCGATAACTTCAATCTCTTGATGAACTCAACCAAGATCAAGTTTATTTGGATCCCATTTTCAAAAATGAAATGTAGTGGGGTCCCCTTCACCCACATCTATGAATGCAAGAGGCCCTCCCCATCCTCAATATCCTATGACTCATCTGGTTAAATTTTTGTGGTTGCGATGGTAGCACTGGGTTCTACATCGGTGATCCACTTTCCCTATTTTGAATCAGAGTCCAACTCAGGGTATGAATCCTTTTACTTAATCTCGGACAACAATGATTGTTTCAAGAAACATTCATCAGTATTGTGCCATGGGATTTTTTGGAACTTGCACCACTTCCCAGTGTCTTTCTTCTTCTTCTCGTTACCCTTATTTTCCTATGGCTTGGACTCACCATCTTGAGGTTTGAATTCCTTACTCTGTCTCTTTTTCTATGAGTTAGGGACACCTTTGTCATGCTTATTTTGTTGCAGATTTACAGACTTGAACTCTTGCATATTTTGTTGCTTAAACTTTTACTCAATTTCAATAGCATATCGATTAATAGCTCCCAGTGAGGAGATATACAAGAAATCCATATATGTTTGGATGTACATTTTTAGGCCACTGTGGTACTTCAAAACTAGGTGTCTCTCAAAATCTTGAATACGTAGCTTTAAGTGCAGGGTATGGAATATGTTGATATACTTTGGAATTACCTGGTATCTCTTCTTATCTAGAGTCATCCATCTCATATACTAGTCATCATAGCTTCCAACGGGGTATAATTCCTCCTTAAGGGAATCCACAAAGGATGTCAGGATGGTTTTTCTCCCAAATGGCATAGATTCATCCATGGTGTGCCTCTCTCAGTAACCTTCCCACCAAGCTTTGACATGGGGAAGAGATTTAAGGAGTGTGAAGGTGAATTTTCACCATCAGAAAATTTTTAGAAAGAGTAATAAACTTCTATTATATTCAACCATTTATCTAGAGCATCTGCATCTATATGGCCTTGAAATAAGGGGATATCAAAATTAACTTGTATCTTGAAGGGAGTTGCACCTCCGAAATGGTTTATTGTCAAAGATGCCTCGACCACCATCAGTAGTCTTCGATGGATCTAAGTGAAGTTGTTGATCATCTCATTCCTCTTTTGTTTGATGGCTTCCTCGAGCAACGTATTGAAATAATATCCTACTCTGTTATCTCTCTTTTATTCTGACATGGGAGGTCACTTGGGCTGGAGAGATTGGTTGTCCCCAAGAAAAACTAACTCAAGACCCAACTCTCTATAACCTGACCTCATCAAGGACATGCACTGAGAAATAACAATGAGTAGACTTCTCTGATATCACTGGTATGGATTATATTTAGAAAAAAATGAGATATAGATGAAAATATAGCAGAGAACACAAAAATACAGTGAAACCCAACTTTTATTGATGAATAACAGAATATTGTAGAACAGAAAATGGCTAGAATAGTCATAGCTTATCTATGAAGAGGAAAATGTGTCGGCTATGCTGATTCACAATAAGAATTGCATCACAGTCCATTTCATGCTCAAAGGACCTCCTTCACCTCAATTATATATGAGAGAGTGAGAGAAGAATAATTCCCACGATGCATGTGGGATAAATTGGTCTAAGTTTACAAAATTCCATAGGCATGTAAAACACTAGGAATTCTTGGGAGGTCACACATCCCAGTACTACTCTATCCCAAGTGTGCTTAACTACATATTTATGTCAGTATTTTATGCATTAATGTTGTAGGAATGTACATAAGACAAATAGGAAATCGCTACATGATTGTTGTAATTAATAAATGGAGATGGAATTACATTACATTCCCCATCAAAAGGGTGAATATCATGGTTTATCAAAACCAAAGGCTTGAAAATGTTGATTCATTGGAAAAGGTGGATGGACACTAAGATCCACCTGGACCAGTACTCCCCCCTTAGGAATCAATGGTCTGAATTGCATCAAGTTCCCTTGGGAGATGGGGAAATGTTTTTTGAATATGAACCTTGGTGAGTTGCCTGCCTTGCAGAAGTAGACTTTCTGCTTGTACTTGGAATTAGTCTGTTGAAGGATGTCATGAACCTGTTGTTGGAGGTGTTGGATCCGTTCAAAAAATATGGTTGCATGATCTACCTTGGTCTAAGTGTGGGAGGAATTTGTTGGTGAAGATGCAATAGGAAGATCTATATCAATATGGGGTAATGGTGGTAACCCCAAGCACACCTTAAAACGGCCATGGATAATAGAGCTATGAAGGGATCTATTATAGCTATGCTGAATATATGGAATATGCTCATTCTTTAGAAGGGAGCATATATAGACTGGACCATCGGGTAAGGGAGAATTGGGCACCAAGTCAATGGAAATATTGACTTGTCAATGCAGAGGCACCCTCATAGGTGAAAAAGTATCTTTGTGCTCCTCTACAATATTGTCTACTGGATTCTGTTGTATAGAAAGGTCATGGGCCGAGGTTGTGGTTTGTTGAATTGATCTTTTCTTCACCTTTTGATTGGATTGTGAAGCGGGAAAAATTTATGGTCTGAGAGAATACTTTGTGGCAATGCTTTTCCAAGATCAATGAAATGAAAATAATCATAGCTACCTCTGGTATCCTATAGAGATGACCCCCCATAGTAATACTGACACTACGGGGATGAAACTCATAAATTATGTGGCGTTTCCACATATATGGTTGTCCTAAAATAACATCACAGACTTAAAATGGGGCAACATCACATAGTACCTCATCTTTGAAGGGCTCGATGCCATAGGACATACGACACTTCTAGCTGACGTGAAGCTCTCATCCCTGGTTCAACCAACCAATGGTGTATGGTTGGGGGTGTGGCATCGTTAACAACTTAAATATAGTGATGACCTCAACTGATATCAAGTTATTCTATCTCCCGCTATTAGCAATCAAATGTACTAGGGTCTCATTCACCCATATCTATGAATGGGAGAGGTGTTCCCCCTCCTCAAGCTTCTTTGATTTGTTTGGTTGGATCTTTGCGGTTGTGATGGTAGCACTAGGTTCTACATCAATGATTCAATTTCCATTTTATGAATCAAATTATGAGTCAGGGTTCGACTTGTTTTCCTTAATCTCGAAAAACAATGACTGTTTTGAGTGGAATTCATCAGTGTTGTGCCAGGGGAATTTTTGGAACTCACCCCAATTTTGAGTTTCCTTCTTCATCTTCTTTGTACCCTTCTTTGCCTACGGATTGCACTAGTTGTCTTGAGGTTGGGATTAATTTATTTGTCCCTTTTTTTGTGAGTTAGGGCCACCATTTCCATGCTTTTGTTGTTGCATATTTACAGACCTAAACTCTCACTTATTTTCCTACTTAAATTTATGCTCAATTTTGACAACATATCAATAATCAACTCCTGGTGAGGATATATCCAAGAAATCCATCTCTATTTGGATGTAACTTTGTAGGACACTACGATACTTCAGAACCATGTGTTTCTCATAATATTGAATACCCAACTTTAAGGGAAGGGTATGGAAGATGTTGTTATACCCTTACACTGTTTGGTCTCTCTTCTAACGCAAAGTTATCCATCTTATGTATTGGTCATCATATCTTCCAATAGGGTAGAAATCCTCCTTGAGGGCATACACAAAGGATGCCCAGGTGGGTTCTCTCCAAAATGGCATAGATTCATTTGAGATGTGCCTCTCCCAATAACATTCCCATAAAGATTTGATATGGGGAAGGGATTTGAGTGAAAAGGTGATCTTCTCAACATCGGAAAAAAATTGGATAGAGTAATAATCTTCTAGTATATTCAACCATTTCTCTGGTGATCTACATCAATTTGGCCTTCAAGTAAGGGGATATCAAAATTAACATGTACCTTGAAGGGTGTCACACCTATGAAATGATTGCATGTCGAAGATTCCCTAGCTACCATTAGTAGTATTCTAAATATTTGAGTGAAGTGGTCCATCATCTTGTTCCTTTGTTGTGCGAGGGATTCCTCAATAAACGTCTTGAAAGGATATCTTGCTCTGCAATATCTATTTTATTATACCATGGGAGGTTTCTTGGGATAGCAAGACCAGTCATCCCCATGAAAAAATAGCTCAAGACCTAACTCTCTATACCTTGACCTCGTCAAGGACATGCAACGAGAAATAACAAGGAGAAGAGTGCTCTGATACCACTGATCCAAATTATATTGAGAACAAAATGTGATACAAATGAAAAGATAGTAGAGAAAATATAAATATAATTAAACCCAACTTCTATTAATGAATAATAGAATATTGTAGAACACAGACTAGCTAGAATGGTGGTAGCTTATCTATGAAGAGAAACAAATGTCAGCTACTGATCCAAATTATTTTCGGCACGAAACGAGAGCGGATATATAATAAAGAAATGCACAGAGATATCGTAGATATTAAATAATATAACAGAAATGTATCATAGATGAAACCATGAACATAGATATAAAGTAATACACGATTTTTATTAATGAAATAAATGTATAGAGACTGTAAAAATACAGAGTGAAAGACTCGCTAGAATGGTTCTGAGAAGAGATGTGGCAGCTACTCGCATTCACAAGAAGATGATTACAATGAGGCTATGAAGTCCTTTTTACAATAAAATAGAATGTCAAAAACCCTAGACATCCAAAAACCTAACCCTAGGAGATGAAGCACCAAAAGTCATGTGGGCCCTGTTTGGGTAAGTTAGTACATCAACTTCCCAGGGTCGTAACTTTTGCATACGATCTTCGTTTTAGGTGTATGATAGCTTGTTGGAAAGGTATTGTAGAGGAGATTCATTTTGGGGGCTCAATCATGCCTTCGACTATCATTGAGAACCTATATATCGAAAAAAAAAATCATTTGGGCCCTCAAAATGGCCCCGAAAGTTAAAAACTGCTAAAAATAGTAAATTGCCAAAATTGCCAGAAAATTGTTTTGAGCCAGTCAAAAAAGGCGGGTGGCCACTGATATCCACCTGGATCAATCCTCCCTCCTTAGGAAGCAATTGTCTCCATTGCGTTGAGTTCTCGGGGGAGAGGGAAAAGTGTTTGTTGAATATGCATCTTGGTGAGTTGCTTGCCTTGTTGGAGACGTCGCGCTACTCAGTTTGTGGAAGTCTGTCACAAACCTGTTGAGGTTGAGGCTATTCAACAAGTCAGGATACATGAGAGGACAATGTGCAAAAGGAATCTTTGCGCTTTTCTGCAACCTTGTCGACCTACTTTTGTTGGATAAAAGGTGCTTGGGGCGAGGCTGTAGTGGTTACAGTGTCCTTATGTTCCCCTTTTGAACAGATTGTGAAGAAGATGAATTTTTTAGTATGGGATACTACCTTGTGGCACATTTTAGGTGGAACAGTAATTGGAACTACCTCTAGTATTCTGTAGAGATGACCCCCCAGAGAAACAATGACACTGCAGGGTCGAGTCTCATAAACAACATGGCACTTCCACATATATGGTTGGCCCAAGAGAACATCACAGACATCTAATGGGGAAACATCACATAATACCTCATCCTTGAAGAGTTAGATGCCATATGACAATTGACATTGCTGGCTAACACGAATATCTCGTCATTGGCGAAGCCAACCGATGTTGTATGGCTGCATGTGTGGCATTGTCGACAATCTCAATTATTTGAAGACCTCTACTGTGATGAGGTTATTCTGGCTTCCGCTATCAACAATACAATGCAGCAAGGTCCCCTTCACCCACATCTGTGAATGAAAAAGGTGCTCCCACTCTTCAGGATCTGTTGGTTCTTCTGGTTGAATTGTTGTGGTCGTGACAATAGCAGTGGGGTCTACGTCAATGATCTTTCCTTTACCAGTGTTTTCAGAATCAGATTTTGAATCAGAGTTTGGGTCCTTGTCTTTGATCTCGGCCACCAATGACTATTTTGAACGACATTCATTGGTGTTGTGGCAGGGGATTTTGTGGAAATCGCACCATTTTACGGTGTCCTTCTTTGTCTTCCCGTGACCGTTCTTTTCCTGTTGCTTGGACTAGTTTTCGGGAGACTATTTGTTAGGGTCGTCTTTGTCATACTTTGGTTGTTGGTGATTTGTAGAACTGAACTCTCATTTTTTCTGGTGCTTAAATTTATGCTTGATTTTAACAACAGATTGATAAGCAACACCCAGTGATGAGATGTCCAGAAAATCCATTTCAGTTTGGATGTATCTGTGTAGAGCCCCACGATATTTCAGAACCAAATGTCGTTCGGAGTCTTTGATACCCAAATTGGTGCGCAAGGTATGGAAGGTATTTGTGAACTTCGGAACTGCTTGGCCCCTCTCTTGTCGCAATGTGGTCCATCTCATGTACTGGTCCTCATAGTTGTCAATAGGGTAATATTGTTCCTTTACCGCATCCAAAAAAAAATCCCAAGTGGGCTCAGCCCCATATATTCCAAACTCCTCTATGGAACTTTGCTCCCATTAAGTTTCCCACCAATGTTTGACATGAGGGAGATCTTTAAGGAGTGTGAAGGTGATCATTTCTCTATCGGAAAAATTGTGAATAAAGAAATACCCTTCTAGCAGATTTAACCATTTTTCTAGGGCTTATGCATTTATCTGTCCTTCAAATACAGGAATATCAAAATTAACTTGTACCTTGAAAGGAGAGGTGCTTCCAAAGTGGCCACTTGATGAATATGCACCTGTTGCTATCGGCAGGTGTTGAAGGATGTAGGAAAAATTCTCCATCATTTCGTCCCTCTGTCGCGTGAGAGATTGCTCAAGCAACAAACTGATAGGATCGCCTGCTCCGTCGTTTTTATTTTCTTCCACCATTGAGGGTTTCTTGGGTGTGCAAGAGAGATTATATTCAATAAATACAATATCGAGACCCAATCTACTATACTCGGACCTTGTCGGGGACATGCACTGAAAAATGATCAAGAGCAGCCTGCTCTGATCCCACTGATCCGGATTATTTTCGGCATGAAATGAGAGTGGAGATATAATAAAGAAATGCATAGAGATATCATAGATATTCAATAATATAAAATAAATGTATCAGAGATGCAACCATGAACACATATATACAGTAATACACGATTTCTATTAATGAAAGAAATGTACAGAGACTGTAAAAATACAAAGTGAAAGGCTCGCTAGAATGGTGGCAGCTTATCTCTGAGAAGAGATGTGATACCTACTCGCATTCACAAGAAGATGATTAAAATGAGGCTCTGAAGGACTTTTTAAAATAAACTAGAATTCCAAAAACCCTAGACATCCAAAAACCTAACCCTAGGAGATGAAGCGCCAAAAGTAATGTGGGCCCCATTTGGGTAAGTTAGTACATCAACTTTTCGGGGTCATAACTTTTGCATACAATCTCTGTTTTAGGAATATGATAGTTCTTTGGAAATATATCATTGAGGAGATTCATTTTGGGGGCTCAATCATGCCTCTGGCTATCACTGAGAACCTCGATCTCGAAAAACCTTCATTTGGGCCCTCAAAATGGGCCCGAAAGTTAAAAACTGCTAAAAATAGTAAATTTCCAAAATTGCCAGAAAACGGTTTTAAGCCAGTCGGAAAAGGTGGGTGGCCACTAATATCCACATGGATTAGCTACACTCATTCGCAATAATAATTACATCACACTCCATTTCATGATGAAAGGACCTACTTCCATGGATGATTTTAGGGGCTAAATTTTTCTCATGGGCTAATTTTCCATGGTTTTTCCAAAAATGGGATTCGCTATTTTAAAAATGATTCGCCCAAATTCTATAGGATATAACTATTTTACCATTAAAATCGCCAAAAAGTTATAAAAACTATATAAATCCTTATAAATTTGAATATTTTAAAAATATCACCAAACATTTATAGTTGGCATATGAAGGATTAGTAAGATTCACCAAGGTTTCTACATTTTAAAACAAATGTCCATCCTTAAAATCATCCTTTCCTACTTCACCTCAATTATATATGAGAGAGTAAGAGGAGAATAATTCCCATGATGCATGTGGAATAAATTGGTCTAATTTTACAAAATGCCATAGGAATGTAAAACACTAGGAATTCCTTAGGGGTCACCCATCCTAGTACTACTCTATCCCACACATGCTTAACTACGAAGTTATGATGGGACCTGATGCATTAATAATGTAGGCATGTACATGAGACCACTGGGAAATAATAGGTTCAATTCAAATTGTAGTAGAAAATCTAGGGAAGGAGTTGATTTTAATATTTGGATATTGTATGAAGCAAATAATTGGTGTTAGGTATAAGAATCCATAAGAGCTCTTGGTTATTATATCTAAATATTCTAATCCACAGGAGACTATTTGGCAACGTTATGGAAGATACCAGTAGGTAGATAAGAGAGCTATGAGAGATTCATGACCATTGCAACTAGTTATTATGTACAACCATGCAACAATGAAAGGAATAAGAGGCATGGAACAATCTAGTAGATGAAGAATTCCATCAACATGCATAGGGAGTTAAGGTAAGTTTCTTAACCCCTAAACATGGATAAGGAAATTAAGGAATGAGACCCGATGAGGTGAGGTGTCACTCATGGGATGGGTGAATCATCTTTGTGGGCATGTGTATGAATGCTTGGAAGAGTTGAAAGCAAGGAACCAACAACTTGTGTCTGGAGAATTTAGTGTATTACATCCACTTGTGATATCAAAGTGCACAGTGGAAGCATGGTACAAAGTGTAAAGAATTCAATTGAATAAATAATGAACTTTCATTTACTTTAAAGGTGCTAAAGGAGGAATAAAGCATTCCATTATGTGCAAATTGGTCTTGAAGGACAAATCACACTTCAAAAAGAGTTATACAATGAAGTGAAGAGAATTTCAGAATTGGACAATCTTCATGGATAGCTAGAGATAATGGAAGAATATGCCATAATGTGGATGCTTAATTTGGTTGGAAGATACTATAGCACTAAGGGAATAATTCCAGCACTAAATAAGCATCTTTGATGAGTGAAGGTAAGTCTCAATGTCGAGTGCATTCCAAGTTTGGAAAGGGATAATAAACCAAGAAGAACATGAGAAGTATAGTGATTTCTAGAATGAAATTATTAAGAAGGCATATGAGAAGGAAATCTCTATGCTTGACATTGTTTTCAAAAGAGATGGAATTTGGAAGAGCATTAAATTCTAATGCTATAAAATGATGGAAGGATCAATTGAAGTTACAATTGGGTGCAAAATATAGTGGACTTTGGATGAGTCTGTATGAAATCAAAGACACATAAATGCAATATTACAATGTATTAGAATGTTTATTAGTGAAGTCAAGGTTGTGACCAAATTGGCCAAAGAAGAAGCTAGTGATTAATAATAATAGAGTGTCAATATCAAGCTGAAGTAAATGCAAGTTACAACACTATAAGTGTTGGAAATTTAGGCAAGGTAGTGTTGGGGAAAGATTACCTAAGTAAAGGTAGAAACTAATGAGGTTGTAATACCAATATTGGTTAGAAATGTAAAGTGGCCAAGTTGGACTTGGATGGAAAGTTATCATAAAAGGGAACAACAATGCACAAATGTTCAAAGTAAGAGCACAAAATGTGCAAGAATCTAGTGATATTTGAGGACAACCAAAGATAACAAAGGAAGATGGAAAATTATAAAGGATGTCGATGAAATTTTTGTAGCCGTAATAATGAACGTGGTCAACAAGGAAGCCATTTTAATGAGGGTGGATTTCATAACTCATCTCTTTCTACTTTGATATATTTCTTGATATTGGTGTTATAAGTTAATAGTTTTAAAGAAAAACATGATGGAAATGCAAGAGATATATAGATGGAAAAAATATGCACTAGAGGACATATTGAGAATGATACATAGTGCATGTAGATTGCTTGAGCATGTGTGTGTGTGTGTGTGTGTGTGCACATACACACACACACACACACACAAAGAGTTGTCTATTGACTTATATATGCAATAAATATGTTATAATAGTTCAATGTGGTTAATGATGGGTATGTGACTAGGAAAAGTTTAATAGCATGGATGAAGATGGGATGATGTTACTACTGCATATGACCATCGATGTTATGAAGAAAATAGGAGGACAATAAAACATTGATCAAGAGGTTGGTGAAGGAGTACATGAACCTCCATAAGACATCAATTGAACAAGTAGCATCCAATAAATTGATGGCAGCCATGCTAGTATGAATTTGGCGTGATTATATTGCATAGATGCTAAAGGGAATTTATGTAAGAATTCCCTCATCCAATATTTAATATCTGAAGTGATACTATTATGTAATTAGAAATCATTTATGGGAATGATATTCCACTTGGTGTGGTAAGGTAGGAGGCCTTGTATATATTAAAGTTGTTTAACTTTTGAATGCATTTATATAAAATAAATGGAATGCCATGTTGTGTTCGTTATGTTAATAACCCATGCAAGTCATGAGATATAATCTTGTTATAGAAGTGAATGCTAGTAAAGATAGCAATGTGTGAGGTCATAATGAGGTTGGATATGGAAATACTATAGAACTACATAAATGTCCAATGGTCTCCCTACTTGTATTGGTGTCATGGATTGTAACATTCTTGCCAACATTGAACAACACCTATAGAAGGGAAGGGTTCCCAAGGGAATACATAGTGGAGAAGGGAAATGCCTTCTAGTATGCCCAAGGGACTATTTAGCAGAGAAGGGGTATATACCTAATGTTGTGTTGGGATAAAGAGAAAGGTGTCCAAATGTTCAATCAAGTATTGGGGAGGTGGTTGGATGATCTGTCAGGGCGTTGGCTAGACCTTCCAACTCACCATGGTGGAATACATGACATGGAAATATGACATTCTTGAATCAATGCAAGGATGCATTGAGTGCATGTGCATGCATAAATTGTGTCATGTGAAAGATGTGGATATACACACACATATGCTGGCATATTTAACTGAATGTATTATTTGAATGCAATGTGTGAATGCATGCTTATGTTATATTTCATTGGAATTAATATGTTAACAATTAAAATGATGAAATTGTTACTAATTCATGAATTTAAGATCATTTCAGGAGTTTTTGTGATGTTACAATGAAATAATTTCATGCTAGAGTAGTCACATGTGGATGGAATACATAAAAGATCTATAAGGGGAATAGAATTATGGAAAATGATGATGGATGAAATAAGGAAATATTAGGAAGAATGCCATTGTGATGACACATAGACCCTATGATTTCCATAAGTTATTGGTTAAACACTACCAGTGGATGCCTGGTAGTAAGTTGGCACTCTCCTTGAATGTGAAAACCTTGGAAAAATGGATCACTCAAGGGATTGTTTATAAGTGAAGGGGATTCCCAAGGCTGGAGGGTGAGTTTGGAAAGGAAGAGGCAACTTAAAAATGTGTGTGGCATGGTGGATAGAATCAAGAGTGTGTGTCAAAAAGGATAGTGATATGAATTCTTTCTCATGGCATATTGGTGAAGAATAAAAATAGTCATACAAATAAGTATTGAATTAAGATTGCATACTTATTTTTTAATACATACTTACATTATGGAGTTGAGAACTCCTATGGAAAAGATAATTACTATATGAAAATTGGATATAACATGTATGTTTTCTTGATGGTTGTCATAGGAACAACTAAAGAGAAAATACATGAATTGAGTACCTAGAAAGGAGAATACCAAGGATGGTATTATTTCCAAAGAGGATAATGAATGCAATATCAGCTACAACCAATATATATTGGACATGAATATCATGGTGCTCAGGATAAAGGTCTAATGGATCTATTATATCTCTAAAGAAGTGGCATGGGAGTTGGAGGATACAATGCGAAAGGAATACCTGCATTGGTTTTAACATTTTGGTGTAAAACAATGGTGTTGNGTGTGTGTGTGTGTGTGTGTGTGTGTGTGTGTGTGTGTGTGTGTGTGTGTACGTATTATGTGCACTGAGGATGGTGAAAAATTTAGGGGGAGGGGAATCTAATACCCTTAGTTGGATCCCTAGAATAGAAATGTAAATGTATATATGAATATAGGCTAAGAGTTGAATAATGTAATATGTAAACGCATATTGAATAATAATAAAATACATCATCAGTAGCATATGGATAAGCATAAGAACACGAGGGGATATGATTTCTCAAGAGAGGAAAGAAAGGGGGATTAGGGGGGCCAAAGGGTCCAAAGAAAAATTATATTATATTATTTCTAAGCCTAAGTCTTATACCTTATGTTATGTTAATTCATTACTTTGTATGTTCTTAAGTATTTGGAGCCTTGGGAGGAGAAGGGAAATTAGATGCGTGAGCTTCCTTTCAAGACACATGGTTCATCATAATCATGTAAATATAATGCATGTATTTTGGTTATGTGGGGATTATTATGTCATTATTCCTTGAGGGAAAAGTTATCCCTAAGAATCTAAGTGACCATCCTATGAAAGCATTGGGAATCCTGGGAAATAAATTCCATGTAATTATGGATAGTATGGATGTGACAAAATATGGGATTTTTTTCCCTGAAACGATGAGGAAATTTTGACCATATGCAAGGGAAATGGTGGACATTGAGAAAATCCATTATAGCTAAGAATTACTAGAGTCCCCATTAGAGATATTTCCTAGCCGACCTATGCTAGAACCCTAGAGGGAAGTGGGATAGAATGAAGGAATGTGTGGTAGAGAAGGGGATCCCATTCCTTGGTTTGTGTAGGTTGAAGAGGAAAGAGAGCTAGTGGATTCGAATTTCAATAGGAGTTAATAGATTGGGATGCACTGGGAATTTGGGTTGTGGAATTGTAGCCTCATCTTGTGGGTGGCCCTATTACAAAAATATGACTAGAAACAGTGAGCCTATGGTTGGGTGGAACATCCTTCATATGTATCCAATTGGTGAATTATTCTCGGGAGATAAGTGTATATGGTTTATTTGTGATTATGTTGATTAATTTTGTTAATGTTGTGAATGGAATGATGTTCTATTTGTATATATGAGCCTGCATTGTATGTTTGCATGCATTAGTCAATTCATCATAGAACAATGAGGAAATTATGGTATCGGAGCTATATAATGTGAATCTTAGCCTAGCTATAAGGCTGGGCATGAGACAAGAATTGGTATCAGAGAATATAATTAAATTAGTTGGAAGGATTTTTGGAGAAAATGTAGCTCTCTTTATTACATGATGTATACTTTGTTGCACAAGAAATCCTAGTAAAATAAAGCAAAGTTTACACCATCCCTTACCTATACCCACTAGACCCTAAAATAACATCTCCATGGATTTTGTGGGTGGTTTGCCAACTATCGGGAAGGGACATTACTATTATTTATGGTATTTGGAAGGTTCAAAAATATGTGCATTCATATGCCTTGTAAAAATTCCATCAAAGGACAAGAAGAAACAAACATGTTCTTTGAAAAGGTCCACGTTCACTTTGGGATACCAATGAGCATGATCTCATATAGGGATACCAAATTTCTTATTTCCTTTTGGAGTACAGTTTGGGAGAATATGGACACCAAGTTGAAAAGATATATGGATTTCCATCCATAGACAGATGGGGAGATGAAAGTAGTCAACAAGACATTGACTCAAATTTTGAGGGGTTATAATTAGAATCATCCAAATACTTGGGATGAAAAATTGATTTACATTCAACACTCTTATAACATAGTACATATATCGGTAAGTCCCCTTTTCAAAATTTCTTTGGGTATTTTCCACAATTTCCCTTGGATGTTGTATATGGAAAACAAGGATGGGTGATGGAAGAAATAACATTATATGCATTGAAAGAAGAAAAAAATGTTGAAAGGATTAGGCAGATCCATATGAAAGTACAAGAGACATTGAAAAATTCATAGGAAAATTACAAGGCATGACATGATTAGCATAGAATTGAGAAAACATTCAAGGTTGGAGACATGGTTCGGTTTTTTATGAAAAAAGAAAGGTTATAAGGTCATGGTAAGAACATCAAGGATTTACAATTTGGTCCTATTTAATTATTGGAGAAGGTGGGTGATAATTCCTACAAACTTAGTCTACCCCCATATATGTGCATCTACTTAATAGTGAATGTGGAGAATTTGAAACTCTGTGATCCATCCATGTTGGATGAGGAAACTGATGAGTAGGTCTTAACTACCATAGAGGAATTAGCACCAAAATATTAGGTAGAGTTGGAAAAATTTATATTTTTGCAAAATAAGTCCAAAACTTCCAGACAAGGGCATGATGAACTTTGGTAGGCCAGATTGAAAGGCAAGGCCAAATGGTACTTTAGGGAGATGGTAGAGGAAAAATTTCCCCACCTCATTTAGTAAAATATTTTGGGGACCAAAATCCTCCCTAAATGGGGATGTATAATATATAATGAATTGATATATTATTTTTCATCTATCTTGGTACTTTTTGGGTGGAAAAACTAGAGGAATTGGCTTGCATGGCCCATTTTAGGGTTAGGTCCCAATTTGGTGATTTGGGGTCTAAAAGATTCCAGATCTAGTTTGAGGAATCAAACAACACTTTTTAGGTTCAAATTTTTTTCATACTCGCTCCAATCCCCTCAAAGATATTATACACACTAAAATCTTTCCAACCATGTGAAGGTTGTCTCAATTAGAGTTCGTATGTGGAATTTATGCCTCCCACAATTTGACCTACCTCGTTGACCACCATGGTACCAAGTGTATGTCATGTTATCCCTCATTATTCCTACATGTATGGATATTCATGTTTGGAATATAAATAATATTCCAAAGGGTCTAAAACCCTAATAGTAATCGAGGGTTGAGGCATGCAAAAACCCTAACCCTATCCCTAGACGATTATCAAGCTATGTTAAACATTGGGCCACTAGGAAAGGAAGGGGTTCCATTCTTTTGATATCGTTATTGTTAAATAATTTAGTAGAGAAAATAGTAGTGGGATATGGAATCATAATTGAGGAATTATAAGATTCCATAGTAGACATTTGGGCCACAATTTCCATGGCAACTCCATAGTGAGTGCCCCTTTCTGTGTACTTGCATTTCATAATTGAGAAAAAGAGAGTAGAGAATAGACCTCACATTCTAGATGGGTTTTCTCTCATATTGGCTTTCTCATATCACATGTTGTGTTAATTTGTGTGGATGGTGTGTTCATTTTCATGTTTCTTTCATTTTAGTTTCAATTATTTCCATAAATTTTAGTGCAATCCTAGTCATATTAAATATGAGATCTAAGGTAACAAAATACATAATAAAATATTTTATAATATTGTAAGACCTATTATGATGAACTATTCTAGTGGAATATCCATAATAGTTTATAGAATAGTGAGATGATTATTCTCCAAGATCATTCCTCCAACGTAACCTTGTTATTCTTATCTTCTTCAAATACTACCCCATGGCTTTTATTTACAGGAAAATTTTGAACTATAATGGAGAACAAGTTCTAATGTGAATGATCCTCATTCAAATGGGATCTCTGGTGGATGACAAAGAACTTTGGGAGGAAAAAGTAATCAAGATTGATGATATGAGAGCTCAAATTCACTCTATACATCACCCTAGAGCCACCTCAGTAATTCCTAATGGCCATTAATGCACCGAAGAGGTTACTCTCATGTTTTGATGGATTTGCATAGGTATCAAAAGGATATCTTGTGCAAGTCTTACAACTCAAACTAAAGGATAACCATGCAAGTGAGTAAAAATCCAACTTTTAAGGTTAGTTTGATCCATTAAGGTGTGTCAAGTAGCCATGAGGTTCTATTGTTATGATAAATTATTTCCAACTAGTGATGCTTTGGTGAATACTCATTGAAGTGTCACTTGTGAATTAAATCAAGATGGTAATAGGAATAAATAAAGATAAATTCATGGGATCTCATCTATAAGAGATACCAATTATGTGTAACATCATTCAATCATGAAGTAGATCAAGACCCAAAGATTTCCCCACATCTTTGAAATCAAATCAATTAGATTCTTATGTAAACGGAGAATTTGTGGGACAATGTCACCAGTTTAGAATACATGGATCTTGTTGGATTACTGAGAGGGAGGGTGAATCAGTAATAAAGAAATTTAATCCTTTTTAACAATATAAGAAATTGTTATATCAGTGTAGCATTATCTTCCAGTAATTGCAGAGTAAATAAACAATGAACAAATGAGCAATCATACACATACACAGTACACCAGTGTTTTAACGTGGAAACCCAAAGCGGGAGAAAACCATGGAATGTTTTTTCTTATATGTCTTGAAAAATTACATTCATTGGAAGCACTAACTTCCTTTGTTTTCCAGTTGCAACTGGAAAGAGGCTCCAACCCCCTAGTTTCTCAGGCTACAACCTAAGAGAATCTCCAACTCCCCAATTCTCTGGCTACAACCAGAAGGAGCCTACAACCCCCTAAGTTCTCCGGCTACAACCAGAAGGTGGATACAACTAGTTGTCATTTCCCTGTCCAACCACCCTGAAATATAAATGCCAAATGTAGACAACCTGCCACTATCACTTAATCAACCACTTCCACTGTCAACCTGTCACTGTCAACCTGTACCAATAACCTGTAACAACCTGTACCAATCAACCTGCACCAAAAAATAAGTACCAATAATATGAACCAGCATGTACCATGCATCAACCATGCATCAACCTTGACTCATCAAGATGTACCAACATCATCAACTATACACCTCATGTATGTTCCAACTTATCAACTATACACCTCATGTATGCTCCAGCTCATCAACTACTTGTCTCAACCATGTACCCAATATGTACCTCAACCATATATCAAAGACATACACCAATATAAAAATCAAAAGTTATCTAAAAATTCATCACTCTATCCATAAACCAAATACCATAAACCCTTACATCAAACCATGTGCCGCAACCTCACTATTATGTAGCCTCAAGCTAAACCAACAACTTCAACAACATATCACAACCAAAAGACCAATAACCATATGCCAAATACCAACAACAAAATACTAGTTGTATCCCTCAACAAATCTGATATATGCAACAATATTGAACATCCAATACCATCTCAAGAGCTAAAACCTAGCTCACAAAACATACCTCAAACAAGATGTTCCATATCTCTCATAAATAGACCCCAACCATGTTGGTACCGCGATTTTTCTGCCGCACTTTTTATGTCGTGATTTTTCTGCTGCACTTTTTCTACCGGGTTTTTCTTCCGTGACTTTTCTGCCGCACTTTTTCTGCCGCGATTTTTCTGCCGCACTTTTTCTGCCACACTTTTTCTGCCGCAATGTTTCTGCCGCGATTTTTCTGTCGCACTTTTTCTGCTGCACTTTTCCTGTTGCACTTTTTCTGCTGCAGTTTTCACGCCGCATTTTTTCTGTCATACTTTTTCTACCGCACTTTTTCTGCTGCAATTTTTCTCTATCAATAATACCTGCCCAAATAACCTTTCACAAAAATAGATATTCAATGATATTCAAATGTGATTAAATGAGAGAGCTTTGCCTCTTATTTATACTTTCATGTAGCATTACACTTTCCTTATTTTAGGGAGTTCTTCATTTACTTTATTATTTGAATAATTTCTTTTGAAAACACTTGACTTTTGGGGGCTTCTATATGACTCATGAGGTTTCTTCAACTTGATATGTCCATAACTATCTAACCGTGAGGATTTATGTGATGTTCCACATACCATGGAAAATGGCATGACAAGCACTATCCATCTAGGATAGTTTCACTGACAAATTCATTGACCTTCATCTTATTATTCCACAATTAAGCATGGCTTCTCTAACCATACTTCTAGGATAACTCAATTCACAAAGCGTCTTCCCATGAGGGATTTCACCATGAGGGGACCACTTTGAATTTCATCCATTTGTACTTCTTATCAACCATGTCAAGACAATAATGAGTCATCTTTACATCAAACAAACTTGATTCCATTACCCAAACCTTTGTGCTACCGAGATTTCTGCAAGGGTTGACATCAATTACAACCAACCTTAATAAACAATCTTCCCCTTTGGCATTGATGGAAACGCTTTGATGCAATTCTAAAATCATATCACTCATGCTCCCCCTGGAACCATACCTCTTTCCTCTGCATATTTGTGACCATTTCTCCCCCTAGAACCATGCCTCTATCCTTTGCATCCCTGTGACCATTATTCCCCCTGGAAACATGCCTCTGTCCTTTACATCTGATAAATCTCTCCTCCTTTGTCATCAATGGAAAAGGTATCTTTCCATCCAGGGTTGCTCCCCCCGAATGAATTGTCCTCTTTATGGTGCTTCCTCGTGTACATATAAGACATATAAGATAATCATTCAAAATCATTCATTTTGGAGTATAAATAACTATGAGTCTCTGGTGAAGATACTCAAAGGATTAACATGGAAGTGGTTTTGTAAAGATGTATGCCACTTGTTCTTTTGTGCCCACATACTCAACTCTGATGTTCTTTTCTACAATATGTTCCCGTAGAAAGTGATACTTGATTGGAATGTGCTTTGTCTTGGAGTGCATCATCGGGTTCTTTGAGATATTGATGGCACTTTAATTATCACAATATATTGGAATGGGCTCATCATACTCAACCTGTATATCTGTCATAGTTTGTTTCATTCAAAGAAGCTGTGTACAACATGTTGATGCTACAATATACTCTTCCTCGGTTGTAGATAAATATATTGATGATTGTTTCTTGCTTAGCCATGATACTAAACACTCACCTAAGTAGAACATTTCTCCATTGGTGCTTCATCGGTCATCAATACAGCCTGCCCAATCTGCATCTGTGTAAGAAATAAGTGATAGATCCTTTCCTTTTGGATACCATAATCCAAACTCTTTTGTTCCTTTGAGATATCTAAAAATACTCTTCACTACTAATACATGTGATTCCTTTGGTGTTGCTTGAAATCGTGCCACCTGTCCAACTTCCTACATTACATATGGTCTAGATGTTGTCACATATAGTAGGTTACCAATCATTGACCTGTGTTGCCTCTGATTTGTAGACTTTGAATCATCATCTTTGCTTAACTTGCAACTAGTTTTCATGGGAGTGATAACTGGTTTGCAATCTTCCATTCCGAACCTCTTTAGAATTTCTCTGATATGCTTGGTTTGAGAAATAAAAATTCCTTGATGGATTTGACATATCTGAAGTCCCAGAAAGAAGGACAGTTCTCCAATTAATGACATTTCAAATTCATTCTACATATCCTTTGAAAACGTTTGGCTTAACCTGTCATCATCACTATGAAAAATAATATCATCAACATAAACTTCAATTAATAAAACACTATCTTGACTTACCTTGATGTAGAGGTTGGTGTCTGCACTTCCTTTTCTGAACCCTGCATGCTGTAGATATTTATCCAATCTAGAGTATCATGCTCTAGGAGCATGTTTTAGACCATACAAGGCCTTCTTTAATTTACACACATAATCTACGTTCTCTGACAACTGAAATCCTTCTGGTTGTTCAACGTAGACTTCTTCTTCAACTTCCCCATTTAGAAAAGTTGATCTTACATCCATCTGATACACTTTAATATTTTTGGAGCATGCATAAGATAAAAGAAATTGGATTGCTTCCATTCTGGAAACTGAGGCAAATGTCTCTTCAAATTCGATTCCTTCAACCTGTGCATATCCTTTACATACCAATCTAGATTTGTTCCTTGTAACCTAACCATCTTCATTCAATTTGTTCCTGTATACCCACTTTGTGTCGATCACATTCTTATCCTTCGGTCTTGGAACCAATTCCCAAGTATCATTTTTCTCTATTTGATCCAATTCTTCATCCATGGCCTTATTCAAAAAGTCATCCTTGTTGGCCTCTTCAAAAAAGGTTGGTTCAATCATAGATGAGGGTGCTAGGTGTGTTTGTTCTAGTGAACAGTTTCTTCTTCTAGTCTCAACTCCTGCATCTTTGTTTATGATAATCTGATCTGAAGGATGACTCTTTTGTACTCATCTGCTAGGTGTCTTTGGAGGCACTTGTTGAACTTTCTCTTCTTCTTCTGTCAGATCTTCTTCATCTTCCCGTTCTACTTCCTTTTCATCTTCTGCTTCTTCTTCGTAAAGTTGTTCCATTGATTCATTTTATTCTTCCTTTAATTATTGTCTACTTGTTTCATCAATTGTTGTGTTGAAGCTTTCCACAACTTTGTTCAATCTCAGTTTGTAACACTTGTATGTTTTCCTTGTACTTGAGTAACCAAAAAGTACTCCTTTGTCCACACGAGATTCAAACTTTCCCATTCTACCATTTTCTCTTTTGATGTAGCATTTGCTCCCAAAAACTCTGAAGTGCTTCACATTTGTTGGTCTTCATTTCCATAGCTCGTAGGGAGTTTTGTTAGTGTTGTTTCTGAGAATTACTCTATTTTGAATGTGAATTGTTGTATTCACTTCCCATGTCCAAAAAATATCTTTCAATTTCGAATCCATTAGCATTGTTCGAGCCATTTCCTGTTCTATCTTGTTCTTTCTTTCAACAAATCCATTCTGTTGAGGTGTCCTAGCAATGGAGAATTGCATTTTTATTCCATGACTGTTGTAGTAGTCCATAAATTCCTTTGAAGTGAACTCTCCTCCATTATCATATCTCAAGCATTTGATTTTTGAATCCATTTCATTTTCAACCATTTCCTTGTAGATCTTGAAGTTTTCAAAAGCTTATGACTTATTCTTGAGAAAGAAA
>ML787288.1:30236-55530 GCA_009831015.1 Picea engelmannii | reverse complement strand
TGTCGTTGAATATTCCTTTGATTTGAATTTGGTCTTTGTTTTCTTTCCTTGTTGACAATGCTTGCATAAAGTGTTGGTTGGTTTCGTGATCTGGGGAATTTCTCTGACTGCTTCTCTTTTGCTAACTTTGACAAGGTTATCAAAATGTATGTGACCCATTCTTCTGTGCCACAACCAAGTTTCATCTTCCTTTCCTAGACAACACTTTTCATTTCCAATTTCACTTAACACATATATGTTCCTTGAAGTTCTTGCAGTTGTAGCAATCAATTTTCCTGAACCTTATTTTCTTGTCTCGCACTTTTGTGAATCAAAAGTAACTTATGACCTTGGCCACACATTTTAATCACACTTAGAATATTATGTTTCATATCTTCTACTAGTAGAACATTTTCTGCCTTTGTATTCTTGTTATGAATTCTGACTGTGGCTTTTCCAATGATTTTAGTTGAATCATCATTTCCGAAGGAGACTGATCCATCTCTTTCCTTTCTTAAAGTAAGAAACTTGTCTCTATCACCTATCATGTGTTTTGACAGCCACTATCAACATACCAACCACGTTTCTTCTTCTTAGCTTGTAGAGCTAGTGTTCATTCTTCATTGTTATGTTGATTATGCTTTCTTATCCATGTCCTTTTCTGAGGTTCCTGTCTATGACTTTTGTTATTCTATTGTGGTTATCAATGAGGGACTGTCATTCTGCAATCTTTGGCCATGTGTCTAAATTTGTTACATTTGTAACGTTCCACTTCAATGCTCAAGGATTCAAACTTGTTGTAACTTCTTCTCTGTGTTTCACTAGGCCTTATTGGATAACCCTTTTGTGTATGACTTTCAAAGTTTTTATGTTCTTGGGAGTTGAAGATCTTCTTAAATGAGGTAATCTTATGAATTCTTCTTCTTCCTGAGGCCTATCTTTCAGTTGGTGATTTTGAAATCTGAATCTTCTCGGTGGAGGAGTGACCTTGTAATCTTCCTTGTAGATCTTCCTATCCCCTTTGATTGTTTATGCATAGCTTTTTGGATATGTTTCTTTATCTATTGTTTTGGAGCTTGATCCCTTTTCTGTCTGATTGTATCCAAGTCCAGACTTGTCATGATGAGTTTTTTGACTTCTTATAATGTCGTCCAAAACTTTTGAGTTGTTCTGCATATTTTTCTTTTGAAGATCCTTTCTTAATGTGACAATCTTTGCTTCCAAATTTCCAATGATCCTGCCTTTTTCTTCTAGTTGTTCTTTGAGTGTTTCTTCAATTCTTTTATCTTCTTCTATTTGAACCTTCAAATTTGTGATCATTTTTTCTAGTTCTTGAGTGTCTTCTTTCTTGTCTAGTTTCGCTTGTAGTTTCTTATTTTTCTTCTTTTCTCTTATGATAACTTCTATGGCACAAATCAATTCTTCTCGGTAGTCAACTTTTGCCTCTTCATATTCTTCTTTGGCTTCTTCATATTCTTCTTCGGAGTTTTCTTTATCAGAGTATTCTACTGCCATGCATAGAACTCTTTCTATCTCATTGTCACTGACTTCATCTTCATCTGATGATGAGATGTCTTCTTTGGTGCATAATCTTTTCTTGAAAACTTTCTTTGTGGTTCTTTTTCCTTTATATGTTTTTTTTCTATTTGAGTAACCTTCATTATTTCTCGTTTTCTTATGAGGACATTTGTTAGCAAAATGACCAATACCATCACAATTAAAACAAATCAAAGGAAGCTTACCTCTATACCTGCCATTGGTTCCCTTATTAAATCTTTTGACAAAGTTGGCCACTTCTTCATCATCTTCCGAAACATCACTGCTGCTACTAAGTTCTTTTTCTTTTTCTTTAACTTTTTGGATGATTTGAAGGCTGCTTCTTTTGTATCTGGATTTTCCTGTTCAGTTCTCATTTCATATGCTATGAAGATTCCATGTAATTCATCCATGCTTATTGATTTCAGATCTTCTCTTTCTTCTAGTGTTGATATCTTAGAGTCAAATCTCATAGGAAGAGATCTTAGTACCTTTTGAAAAATTACAGATTCTTTGATTTCTTCTCCCAATCCTATGATTGCATTTACTGTTTCATAAACTCATAAAAAGTAAGTTGCAATATTTTCATCTTCCTTCATCTTAAGTTGCTCGAACTGACCTCTGTAAGTTTGAAGCTCTACTTCTTTGAATTTTAAATCTCCTTCATAAATATTTCGAAGTTTGTCCCAAATCTCTTTAGCAGATTTACAATGTGCAACTTTGGTGAATATTGTTTCACTAACACCATTCAGAAGTGCATTTGTGGCTTTGGAATTATTCTGACCAAGTTTCACTGCTTTGTCATTTGTTGGCGGAACAGTTGGTACTATGTATCCATCTACAATTCATTTCCAAATTTCAAATCCATGTGCTTGTATATACTTCTTCATCCTTATGCTCCAAAATGCATACTTTTGTCCATCAAACTGTGGTATTCCATTTTTATACAAGTTGTTTCTCTCCATGATCTTCCTTTCAGTGGTTAAACTGGTTTCTGAAGGAACTCGCTTTGATACAAATTGTTGGATTACTGAGAGGGGGGGTGAATCAATAATAGAGAAATTTAATCCTTTTTAACCATATAAGAAAGTGTTATATCAGTGTAGCATTATCATCCAATAATTGCAGAGTAAATAAACAAGGAACAAATGAGCAAATATACACATACACAATACACCAATGTTTCTCAAGATCCAACCCCCTAGTTTCTCAGGATACAACCTGAGGGAAGCTCCAACTCCCCAATTCTCTAGCTACAACCAGAAGGAGGCTACAACCCCCTAAGTTCTCTAGCTACAACCGGAAGGTGGTTACAACCACCTGTCCTTACCCCGTCCAACCACCCTGAAATATAAATTCCAAATGTAGACAAGTTGTTGTTGTCACTGAATCAACCAATGCCACTGTCAACCTGCCATTGTCAACCTGTACCAATAACCTGTAACAACCTGTACCAATCAACCTGCACCAAACAACCTGTACCAATAACCTGAACCAACATGTACAATGCATCAACCATGCATCAAACTTGACTCATCAAGATGTACCAACATCATCAACTATACACCTCATGTATGTGCTAACTCATCAACTATACACCTGATTTATGTTTCAACTCATCAACTACTTATCTCAACCATGTACCCAATATGTACCTCAACCATATACTGAAGACATACACCAATATAACCATCAAAATTTATCTAAAAATTTATCACTCTATCCATAAACTAGATACCATAGAACCTTACATCAAACCATGTGCCACAACCTCATTGTTATGTAGCCTCAAGCTAAACCAACAACTTCGGCAACACGTCACAACCAAAAGACCAATACCCATATGCCAAATACCAACAACAAAATACCAACTATATCCCTCAACAAATTCGATATATGTAGCAATATTGAACATCCAATACCATCTCAAGAGCTAAATTCTAGCTCACAAAACATACCTCAAACAAGATGTGCCATATTTCTCATAAATAGACCCCGACCATGTTGCTTCCACGATTTTTCTACCGCACTTTTTTTTCCATGATTTTTCTACCACGATTTTTCTGCCACACTTTTTCTTCAGTGATTTTTCTGTCGCACTGTTTTTGCCACACATTTTCTGCCACACTTTTCCTACCGCACTTTTTCTGCCACAATTTTCCTACTGCACTTTTCCTGCCGCACGTTTTTTGCTACAAATTTTCTCTATCAATAATACATTCTCAAATAATATTTCACAGAAATAGATATTCAATGATATTCAAGTGTGATTAAATGAGAGAGACTCGTCTCTTATTTGTACTTTCATGTAGCATTGCACATTCCTTATTTTAGGGAGTTCTCCATTTACTTTATTATTTAAATAATTTCTTTTTCAAACACATGACTTTTGGGGGCTTCTATATGACTCATGAGGGTTCTTCAACTTCATATGGCCATAACTCTCTAACCATGAGGAGTTGTGTGGCATTCCACATACCATCGAAAATGGCATGACAAGCACTATCCATCTAGGATAGTTTCACTAACAAATTCACTGACCTTCATCTCATTATTCCATAATTAAGCATGGGTTCTCTAACCATAATTCTAGGATAACTCAATCCGCAAAGTGTCTTCCCGTGAGGAATTTTATGGAGTTCATCTATTTGTACTTCTTATCAACCATGACAAGACAATAATGAGTCATATTTACATCAAACAAACTTAGGTCCATTACCCAAACCTTTGTGCTATCGGGATTTCTTCAAGGTTTGACATCAATGACAACCAACCTTAATTAATAGATCTAAATGTAGATTGATATGGAGTGGCATGATTTTCCAACTCATTTAGAGGTCCACAAGTCATCCATGAATTGGGAGGGTTCTAAATGCATGAGACGACTTCTAGTATTATTGGAAACCATTTTTTGAGAAATGGGTTTTCTAGAATTCACCATGGGGGATCCAAGGTCATTTTCATATTTAAAGAGGGTGTGGGATATCACATATGTTAGCTATAACAAGTTATATATCATTTTATTTATATAAGACTATTGTATTTTGAAATTTCCTCTTAATATAGATTTTTAGTTCTCATATTCTTGATGTAATTAGTGTTTCTTTTCAGGGATTCCACTCCATTCTTACTTTAAATTAAGGGTCTTCTCTAAAGCTACAATGTTGGTTGAATCACCTTTACCCATATATTAAATTGTTTTTATTTTATTTTCTCTTAATAGCTATATATTTCCTTCTACATTTCCCTTCATTTACTTCTTGTTATTTCCTTTAATTTGTATACTTTCATTTCCAACGGTAATTTCATTTCCTGTATTTCCTTGAGAAAATATTTCATGTCTTTCATTTCATGTATTTCTTGGATTCCTTTTAATTTACAATTTACGGTACTTTGAAGTGGATCCTATGAATCTAGTACATGATCATGAGTATTATAATTAGGATTAACTAATATAGAAACAACACAAGGATCATTGGTTCAATATATCTTCTCATTTAATAATTAACTCTTCATCTAAGAGGTAGTGACCCTAGACCTTCATCTTCCTTTTTCATATTTTCATGGGAAATAGGAGTGAAAGTCATGGTCCCAAGTGCATGAGAATTAAATTAGAAAATCTATTAAATTTGATCATTTTATTGTTTAGTGTAGGTTAGATTTAGTTAGTTGCATATCATTCATAGAATACATGTAAGCAAGTTAATGCCTTATGGTTTCACATAGAGTGCATAACACCTCATAGGTTTGCATGATCCCTAGGTGGACAATTTAAGGTGAAGCTAAGGATTTTAGTGTATATTGTTGCAATTCTTTAGCTCAAAAAATAGTTTGAGATGAAAATAGGTTGACATCCTAGGTATATGCCAATATCGTGGATGACCTAACTAGGACAACAAGATCACTTTCAATAGTAATAGGCATATTGATAAGATCCTCAAGAAATAAGGTATCATCAAAATCAAAGGCCACAAATGAATCAGGTACATTTAAATTAGGCTCGATGAAGTTGGTGCCAACAATTATTTCTTCAAGAAAAGGGTCCAAATTTACCCCTTTCTACTCTAAGATGGGATAATAAATTTGGATATTAGGGAAGCCAATAAAATTTCCTTCCTTGACTTCTCTTTATCCATAAGAATCTCTTGGTAGCCATGAAGACCATGTCTTCATCAAAAAATTCACACCATAGGGGAGAAGGAAAAGGAATTGTCAAAACATGAATTTAATAAATTGATATGTATGGTATGATTTCAAGCTAAGAGTTCTTGAATATGGCTTTGAATAAGTAAAAAATGGTCCCCAACCAAGGTTGGATTTGTTGGAAAAGGTGTTATACTATTCAACATAAAACCCCCACAAAGTATGGGGAAAGATACATAGCAGAGTGAATGTTGGTCCTTGGTTATGTATTAAGGAAGAAAGCGAAGATTAAGGAAGAAGAAATATGAAGTATGAACTGTGTGGAAGGCACATAAACTGAGGAAGGGTTGAAGTGGTTAAAGAAGTAAAAAATAAGGAATGAAGTAAGGACAAGAAAGTTGTTGAAATAGAAGATCAAGGAAGATAAGGAATAGAAGAATATGGACAAGCGGAAGAAGACACCAACAGATACTTTGGAACACTTCGTGGAAAAGAAGGAAGGACAGGCTGGAGAAGCCCTGAAAAAGAGGGTCATGTCGACCCAGGGTTTTGGATCTAGGATTTTGACACCTAGAGTTCGGTCTAAGGTTGTCTGAGAGTCATGTAATGTATAAATAAAGGTCTAGAAGAGTTGAGAATGGCTGTTCATTGTTGTTAATTGTTGGTTATGATTATTGTTGTCATTGTTGTTGATAGCAATATTGAGTCTATATTCTAGATCGTCAGTTGGGCGCAAAGATAAACCCTGCAGCTGGGTGTGCAGGAAGGGAAGAGAAAGAGAGAAAGAGAGAGATAGATCTGAAGCTAAGTGCACAAATAGACCTGTATGTTATCACCTAATATATCAAGAAACACAGTTTTGTGGATGTAGCCCTAGGGAGAGGGTGAACCACGTATATCTTGTTGTTCTTTGTGGTTGATGTTGTGTTATTTTCTATCTGTTATACTGTTATTGCATGGTTGTTTTCCTTATAAAAGATAGAAGGTATAATTTAACTTCGCGAAGCCAAGTGTAACATTGTTAAAGAATCTCTGGGTTATTTTGCATTGTTGTTCTGGATTCACCTTGCATTTCCTCTGGTTGTAGACACTTGTGTCCTGCAACCCCCCTATTGCTACTTCAGGTGAGACTTCATATGCTTTGCAGGTGTTGTTGAAAGGGCTAGTAGTTAGGGCTTGTTGGTGCGTTGTTAGCGTTGAACCCTAGGTCTACTCCTGTGCAAACGAATGGTTCTGTTGCTGGGACCGGGATATCTTTTAGGGAATATCAAGGTGGTTTCCATCAAAGACAGAAATTCAGAACTGGATAGAATAATGAGAAAGGGACTTCATCGTAGCTCAAAACAAGAACCCTAGAATTAGCACAGAAGACTGGTTGGGGAGGTACATATTTACGGATGTGCACGAAAATTTGTTAGAAAAACAGGACCGTGGAGCAATAAAATAAAACAAATGTGGAAACAAAACACAGCAGATACATAATACAATAGAGACATAGATTTATGTGGTTCACCCAATGTGGGCTACGTCCACCAAAGAAATTGCCAGGTCCTTCCTTTATTATTATCCAGCATATGAAGGGATACAACCTACAACAAACCCATTGTAACTTCCTCTTCTTTCTCTCACAGTATCCTATCTTAGAATACAATATTCTCCATCAACCATAGCCACAATACATTTCCCTCATAAAAGAGGGTTACCTTCTAGGGCAAAAACCCCTAACATAATCTCTATCGTTAGATCTGCGACCTTATAATGAACGGTCCAGATTTACAATGAAATTACAATATACATTTACAAGGCAATTTTTCCTTCAGGGCCTTTGCCCCCAGACCCCCCGAACCTCACAGAGGGTGTACCCCCCCCTGCACTCCCCCGTGTTGAAGAGTGTACATACTTCTGGGGTGTAAATACTTCATGGGGTATAAACACGGTTGAAAGTAAAAGACCTCTGAATCAGGAAGATAATCAGGCTCCACAACCAAAAAAAAAACTTTACATGAGTTCATAAGGAGCTATACGAGTGGTTAGCCCGACTAGCAGACACATAGTTTGAAATCAGATCTAGACCACATGTGGTTTGGATAGCGGTGCTGATCAAGAAGGTCAAGAGAGTTGATAATGTTGTGTCTAAAGCAGTAGATCTTTGTTTTGATAGTACTATTGGAGGGTACATTTTTGAGTTCTCTATTGACAAAGTGGAATCATATAGTCAAGTAGAGAGGTATTTCTTTAAGGGACCTAGAGGGAAGTTTCTACACTTCTTGAAGCTAAAGATTAAGATGTTATTGCATGAGAATAATATCTTGAAGATACAGTAATCAGTGGGTTTTAAATATAATGTTCAATAATTCAGACAACGATAGTGACATAGAGGCTGGACAGACATGCAATGGGAGATCGTTAAGAGAGGTTCCTCTTGCGAACCTGTTTAGAAATAATTACAGAGATGAAATATTCTACAGTGGAGAAGAGGAAGATCTAACAGACGAAGAGTATTCAGAGTCTACAAGGGAAGAGGAAGTAGATACTGAATAACTTCATCGAGGAGAGCCAAAAATTTTAGGTACTGTGCCTACTGTCAAAGTAAGTATTATCACTCCTTCTATTGTTTCAGCAGCATTAAGTAGCCAGAGTAACCAGAGTAATCAGAGCACTCAGAGTAATGTTACAATCAATTTAGTACATACTCAGTCAATAAACCAAGGAAATTCCATGGAAAATGAAATGAGGTTACCTATTTTTAGAGGAGATGGATCTGAAGATCCTGACCAACACTGGTTCTTATGCGAAGATATATGGATCATTAAGAAAGTCACCGACGAAGCTGTTAAGAGAGCTCAGTTTAGTACTACCTTGAGGGACCACGCACTGAGATGGTATATGAAGTTTTCTTTAGGACCTGGACAGCCTAAACCACTAAATGACATTAAGACTGTGTTGAGTGTAGAATTCAAGAAGCCTAATTTGGAGTCACAGTGCATTACAGAGTTGAAGGAAATAAAGCAGAAGATGATTGAACCTGTTTGGGAGTTTGATTAGAGGTTTAAGACTCTGAAAGGTTGTTTAATTTTTCATATCCCAGACAAACAGAATAAAGAATGGTTAATCTTTGCCCTCCTACCACATATCAGAGTTCCTCTGATGCAACAGAAAGTCACTTCCCAGGCTGAAGAATTAGAGATCGCCATGAAACTAGAACCATCCCCTGTAGGAGAATCCAGTCCAGGTGTGGGCCATATTTTAAATCAATTAACTAGTTTATCTCTCCAGGTTGAAGATATGAAAAATGAAAAAGGAAAGGAGAAAAGAGAAGATATCTAGTGTATTCGATGTAAAGAAGAAGACCATGAAAAAGAGCATTGTCCTTTATTTAACGAATAATTGGCCTCTGGAGAACCTAACCCTTTGAAGAAGGCTACTCTACCATGGTGTGAGATATGTAGAAATAGAAATTGCCTTGGTGAATGTTATTACATGCAGAAATATGTCCATACGCCTACCAATATTTACTGCACATTCTGTAAATATGTGGGACATGATGAGAAGGACTGTAGGGATTATGATCTCATGCATGAAAGGTCGAGGGATACATATAGAATTCAAGGAGAAATGGAGTCAGAAGGAAACACTGCGCAGTTCAAATCCCCAGGAAGAGGTTCAACCCTCGCGGTGGATTCAAAGGAAGAGGATGAGGATGAGGAATGGGCCAAGGTCGAGATCAGATCATTTTCTATAACTGCACCCAGGCAAGACATTTGGCAAGGGATTGTCAGAACCCTTGTACTACTTCCAACTATTGTAATTCATTTGATCATGTCATTGAAGACTGCCCAGTATTGCTAGAAAAACTTCAGAAAAGACAAGGTGGAAACCAGCAAGTACAACTAATATCAGCTAAACCTCGCGGTGAGGATCCTTGAGTCGATGTTATTACTAGAGGAGCCATTTTTACATGAGAAGACATGGTGACTCCTGGAAAGACTACAGATGGATCAAGGATCAGAAAATTTGTAGAGAAGACACAATTGTTTGATCCAAGAAAAGAAAAGCACACATTTGAAGAATCAAGAAGAGAATTTGTAGGAGAACATGCTTCTTCATCTAGATTGCAACCATAAGTAAGGGAATTTGGAATGCCTCCAGCATTTTATCAATTTTCCCTAGCTAGACAAGGAAAAGAGGTAAGCAAGCTTATGGATTTCTTGTATACTTGCATCAATTTGATTAAAGATGAAAAATTTGCACAGGAACTACAACACTGAATAATATAGTATGAATTTGGGAGAATATATCCTCTATTAAGTAGAGATGTGAATCAAGTATCTAGGAAAAGAAGGACAAACAAGGAAATACAACTTAGTGCTCAGATTGGAGACTACGACATAGACTATTAGGTCCTTGACTTGGGATCATAAGTAAATGTTATGATGAAGAAGACTTGGGAATTGATGGGAAAACCTAAGTTGATTTACTCGCCTGTTAGGCTCAAGATGGTTAATCAGCAAGTGGTGAGCCCCTTTAGAAGACTAGATCATGTCCTTGTGAACATCAATGGAGTGAGGGCATATTTTGAAGTCATTGAGATTATTGATGATATCTTCCCCTACCCAGCATTGTTAGGATTTGATTGGGCTTTCAACAATTCGACTATTGTTGACCTAAAAAAGAGAAGAATGACATTTGAAGGTGATGGCCTTAAGTTCATTGCACCCCTTGATCCTAATGAAGGTCACAGATACATAGAACCAATAAGAGAAGAAGACCACGCCTATGAGCTAGAAAATATCTATAAACTGACAGCACGACAACAGGATTATATCAATCCTACAGTAGATGGGAATCTAAGTTGGTGAAGTGAAAGTGCATGCTCATCAGATTCATAGGAAGCATTGGAAAATTTGCAGAAAAGAATGTATGAAGTCTCTACACTGAGGTGTGCTAGATTGACTAGAGAAGTTCATTGGATTGGCACAGAAGTAAGTAATCTTCTTACATTTGATGGTTTGAATCATTTCGAGACATTTATCATTCAATTTGAAGATATTGTACCAGTACAACAGAGGTTGTTAGCACTAGATGAAGCCTTGAAATCAAATCCATATAGATGGTGGGGAACACACAAGAAGAACATAATGAAGTGGGTACAATGTTGCACCTTGATGACAGTGCACTTTTCAGACCAAGAGGAAGGTTGAAAAGTTCGATACACAGGTTAGAATTGTCCCAAGGACCATGTGCAAAGTTGTGAGGAAGCCTGGAAAAACATTCCTAAAGAACAATGGGTACATAATTTCATTAACACTTTGGATACTACGTCTATCAACTGGTATCTTCAAGCAGAACTACACCTCATTACTACAGACTAGTATGGAATGACTTAGAACTATATAACTACGTTCCTATTTGAAATTCAGTACCGTACAGTAGATCAGGATTTACAAATTGTAAGACAAAAGGTCTTTGAAGAGGCACCTTACACTGTGATGCCTTTTGGGTTAAAGAATGCACCAGCCATCTTTTCCAGAGTGGTGGTTGAAGCATTCAAGAAGTTTTTCACAAGTTTTTAGAGGCATACTTTGATGATTGGACCATTTTTAGCCTACTGAAAAATCATATTGAATGTCTGAGATTAATGTTAGATAAGTGTAGGCAATGTCAGATCGCCCTAAATATGAAAAAGTGTATCTTATTTTCATCTTTTGGAGTGTTGTTAGGACACATTGTATGTAAGTAGAGGTTGATGGCATATCCTTCCAAGATCGCTATCATTATTGATCTACCTCCTCCTACTTCAGTTAGACAGTTCTGCACTGCATTAGGACACACTGGATACTACAGAAATTTCATTAAGGGATACGCACAGATAACAACACCTATGGAGAAGCTACTAAAGAGAGATAGTAAGTTTCAATGGACAGAGGAATGTCACCAGAGCTTCAACACACTAAAGCAAAAAATGGTCACTGAGCCTATTTTGATTTTCCCAGATTGGAGTAAGGAATTCAATATTCATGTTTATGCTTCATCCATTGCATTAGGAGGAGTTTTAGCATTTTTAGGTGCAGGAGATATTGACCACCCTATAGCCTTTGCGAGTAGGAAGATTTATAAATCTGAAATAAATTATACTACCACTGAAAGAGAAGGTTTATCTATGGTATATGCACTGCAGAATTTTAGACACTACTTGTTGGGAGGACATTTTAAGATGTTTACTGATCATTCTGCATTGAAATACTTAGTCAACAAGCCAGTGTTGGGGAGAAGAATATGAAAATAGCTATTATTATTCTAGGAATATGATTTTGAAATTGTGGTCAAGCCAGGGAGAATGAATAAAGGACCTGACCACTTATCCAGGTTAGAACATGGAGAGGAACCTACTAGTTTGGATGATACACTACCAGATGCACAGTTGTTGGTCGTCAGGAAATTCGATGATCACTTCGCCGAGATTGTTCATTTCAGTCCACAGGAATGGAACCTCACGAATATATAGTTATTCAGAAAAAATAGTTGGTCGTCTGCGCTACAGATTTTAAACTTATAGTTGGATAGTTATATAAGATGGGACTAGATGATATCTTGAGGAGATGCGTTATGGAGGCAGAAATACCATTGATTTTAGCAGAAGCACATGAAGGCATCATAGGAGAACATTATGCAGGGAAAGCAACAGTGTAGAAGGCCCTCAAAACTGGCCTCTGGTGGCCCACTTTGCATAAGGATGCTAAGGAATACTACAGAGTTTGCAATGTATGCCAAAGGATAGGGAAGACTTCTAGAAGGGATGAAATGCCTTCAACACCTCAAATAACTATGCATGCCTTTGATAAATGGTCTATTGAATTTGTGGGACCTATTAACCCACCAAGAAGGCACACAAGAACTCGATACATCATCACTGCTATAGAGTATTTGACCAAATGGGTAGAATCGAGAGCAGTTAAAGACTGTAGTGAAAACACATATGTGCGATTCATCTTTGATTATAGCATAACCATATTTGGATGCCTGAAGATCCTTATGAGTGATCAACATACACACTTAATTAACAAAACCATTTAATCCTTGACTCGGGAGTTTGAAGTTCACCATAAGAAGAGAACACCATACCACCCACAGGCGAATGGTACAGTTGAAGATTTCAATAATATCTTGGAGACAGCGTTGACCAAGATTTGTAGTGTTAACAGAGATGATTGGGATTTAAGAATTCTAGCAGTGTTATGGGCTTATCGAACTACTTGAAAAAAATTAACAACATAGACTCCCTTTAAGTTAGTTTATGGCCTAGAAGCAGTGGTCCCTATGGAATATTTTGTTCCCAGCTTAAGAATTGCAACATTCACAGGTATGTATGACACAGGCATTGTTCAAGACAGGCTTTCATAGCTGATCGAATTAGAGGAAGACAATTTTATTACAGGATTTCATCAGCAAGTACAAAAAGAACGAGAAAAGGCTTACCAAGACAGACATATCAAGAAGAAAGCATTCAAGCAAGGAGATTCGGTATTGTTATATGGCAGCAAGTTCATGAAGCATCCAGGGAAGTTCAGGACACATTGGCTTGGGCCATCTGAAGTTTCCTATGTTACAGAAGGTGGAGATGTGTAGTTGAAGACACATAATGGAGAATGGAATGATGGTTTAGTAAATGGGAGCCGGTTGAAGCTGTATTGTGACAACCAGTTGCCTCGTAGCTCTCGGTAAAATCAAAGGAAGAAGGGTCTAGGTACCAAGTGAAATTGAAAGTGGGTAACATACACAGAAAAGACAGTATGCACACAATAGGGAGGGACAAAGCAGAAAACATAGGCTACTCCGCACAGTCTGCAGTCGAAGTAAAACAGAAGGCTCAATCTTTCACTGACTCAGGATGAGTCACATGTGAGTGTTGGGAGCCTGTTGGCCTTTAGTTATGTATTAAGGAAGAAAGAAAATATTAAGGAATAAGAAAGACGAAGTACGAACTGCGCGAAAGGCACATAAACTGAGGAAGGGTCGAAGTGGTTAAAGAAATAGAAAATAAGGAATGAAGTAAGGAAAAGCAATTCGTTGAAAGAGAATATCAAGGAAGATAAGGCATAAAAGAATATGGATCGTGGACAACTCAGCAAGAGGAAGAAGACACCAACAGATACTTTGGAGAACCTTGCGGAAAAGAAGGAAGGGCAGGCTGGCGAAGCCCTGAAAACGTGGGTCATGTGGACCTAGGGTTTTGGATCTAGGGTTTTGACACTTAGACTTCGGTCTAAGGTTGTCTGAGAGTCATGTAATGTATAAATAAAGGTCTAGAAGAGTTGAGAATGTTTTTTCATTGTTGTTTATGCTTATTATTTTCATTGTCATTGATAGCAATATTGAGTCTGTATTCTGGATCTTCAGTTGGGTGCGAAGATCAACCCTGCAGCTAGGTGCACAGGAAGGGAAGAGAAAGAGAGAAAGAGAGAGAGAGAGATGAAGCTAAGTGCATAGGTAGAACTGTATGTTTTCACCTAATATATCAAGAAACACAGTTATGTGGATGTAGCCCTAGGGAGAGGGTGAACCACGTATATCTTGTTGTTCTTTATGGTTGATGTTGCGTTATTTTCTATCTATTATATTGTTATTGCATGGTTGTTTTCCTTATTAAAGATAGAAGGTATAAACTAACTTCGCGAAGCCAAGTGTAAGACTGTTAAGGAATCTATGAGTTATTTTGTGTTGTTGTTCTAGGTTCACCTTGCATTTCCTCTGGTTGTAGACACATGTGTCCTGCAACCCCCCCATTTCTACTTCAGGTGAGACTTCATCTTCTTCGCAGGTGTTGTCGAAAGGGCTAGTAGTTAGAGCTTGTTGGTGCATTGATAGCATTAAACCCTGGGTCTTCCCTTGTACCAACAATGAACACATTAGAGATTAATTTGGAAAGGTAATAGTAAACAAAGTGCTCAATATGATTATCATGGTCCTTCCTATTGATATCTAGAAAAGTGGAAGGTCATTTACTAAATCCTAGGGTTTGGGGATATAGTGAGGTATCCCTAAGGCAATGTAGGGGATTAAAGTAGGCCACCATACATAAGTCATGAATATCAAACAAACAAACAATTATCAAAACTAGGACAAGATCAAAGATGATCGTGACCCACCATTGATCATAAATGAAAGGAGGATGAAATAATTAAAACAAAAGACTAAGTTTTTTTCCCTAATATAGCCACCAAATATGTTAATGCTCAAAATAGAATTCTAAGCTTACAACACTCAAATTATTTTGATAAGCCTAGAGAGAGGAGCATTCAATTATAACATGCATATTTATAGCCCCTAATGGCTTCAAATTTTGATGGAAACCTTATGGAAAGGGAAGTCCTGAATTTGAAATGAAATCGAAATCCTAAGTTTGAAATGAAAGGGAAAGGTTTAAGGTATAAATCCATTTTATATATATGTTTTAGTTTTCAAATATCTATTTATTTTTGTTTTATAATGTTGATTGAAACAAAAAAAAAATGACAAAAGGAAATAATCATAAAGGCAACTTCATTTTTTTCAAACTTTACAAATGTAAAGGCAACTTCATTTTTTTCAAACTTTACTCTTTGTAGCTATTTACATAATCGAACAATAAAAATAAAGTTGAAACAAAATTGAAATGAGATCATACTAAACTGAAAATAAATAAATTCAAACCCCTTGTATTTACATCATAAATAAAATAGAAATAAGGAATTACATAAGTGAAATTATTATTATTATATTCTAACCATCAAGTACATATAATATTATGTTTTTATTTAAATGCATTTCATTTTTGTATTTTACATTTTATAGAAAAAAAAAAATTAAGAACAAGAAGAGATGGAGATATAACCAATGAAACCCCAATATGTTCATTAAAAATAAATTCCATTAGAGAACATAGAATTTAGACTATTTAGTGTCATGGATTGATCCAACTCCCCTTGTCTCAAAAAAAAATTACACTGCACAAAGACAAGTGTTTAAGGCCAAAATTCAAAATTTAAGAAAAGTGGTTTTTAAATCTAAAATTCCATCCCTTCATTATTTGAAATCTTCTATATTTAATCACTAATTAATACCACAAAGATGAAAAAAACAATGAACCAAATCAAAAAAATAATACATTTTTCTAAATAACAAAGATTTTCAATAAAACACAAATCTTAATAAGCCTTGTTCCTATCAAAATCATATTATATCTTAAGAATGAAACTACATTTAGAAAATCTACTTACATAGCTCTAATGAACATTCATTTCTATACTCTTGAGCTCTTTTCATCTTTTCAAATACTAATAATTTTAAAAGATTGAAACTTAATTCACAATTAAAATTCCGTACTACTTAATAATATTTAATAAACTTTACCACCTAACTTATATAATTAATTAAGTACAAGAATTAGAACATAAAGAATCCTAAGCATATTTAACTCCACTAGTTTCTTTTGGTGGCTTAAAAAACTCAAGATTTTGAGAAATGACATCTTGAAGCTTCCAAAACAAGTGATGCATGGCAGCGTAGTCTCTGTCGGGTTGGAATGGGAATAAATGCACAGGTATGTAGGGACTATGGGAGAATGTGAAGCCCAAAGTACTAGAGATACATGGAAACTATCGCGGACATGTCGCAAGCACCAGGCAAGACAAGTGGTATCCATGTATAAAAGGACATGTGGCACTCTGCAACACATCATCCATAAGACATCAGGTTGCTACATGACTCTGGGAGAATTTCACTCCAGGATTTTTCCTTCCAGAACAAACACAGTTCCCCCGAAGCCTGGAGCCCCAAAGTTCCAAAGTCTCGAATTCCTGAATTAGTTAATGATAATATTATATGAATATTAGGTCAACAAGTAATTAGCGAGAAAGTCACTTTGTGAGAAATTTGTTCCATCGCTAAATATGGCCACGGGAGTTCTAAAAGTGGCAAGTTGGTAAAACTTTAATAGGGACGCTAAAGTTCCAGGGTCGCCCAGATCGCAAATTGGAAACTGATCAACGACTCACATTCATTTCAGAAAGAGAAGGTGCCCAAGCATTAATCTCCTAAAGCAATTCTGGCATTGAAACCATTTAATTTTTGAAAGTATTCTCATTCTAATTATACTGTGTTTTGCATAATCCATATTGATTTTATTTTTTTAATAAGATTCCACAATTTTTCGTATTACCAGTAGTGCAGAAGATAGTTACTAAAAAGAACAGATATCCCCATCAATTGTAATTTGATATATTGTTGGAGTCTGACTTGCCAACTTGGAAATTTATATTCCTATGTTGTAGGTTTTATCTCTTTAATGTATTTATGAAATTCATTTATAATGATCTTTCTATACTCCCAACTGACTTTCGTCCCAATATTTAGAGTTAAATTCAATTTCCATAGTCAATTCTTTAATTTTTCCCATGGACAAAGTAAGCAACATCCATTTAATTTTGTTAAATAGATCATCTGGATTATCTATCTCTATATGTGTTAGGTTAAATAAAGTTATATGTGGTGGCAAAAAAACCCATATAATGTTTTTTGAAAATGTGTTCAGTGTCGAAGATTCTTTGATCTTCTTGTGTGACCTCTGTGTCTGCAAGTTTTTTCTATATATTAACACACACCTAACATGATTGTTTATTTTCACGAGTTTTCAGCTCATTGAAGTTAATTTAAACTATGTGAAAAGAAGGTGTCGAGACAGAGGAAGATGTTATTTTATTGAAACTTATTTCTGTGAGCAGCAAGCCCACTTTGTAGAGGTTGATCTGCAATTTCTCTCCAGGAGAAGGGCATCTTTGTAACATGCCTATCCATTTGATTATTTTTTGAAAATGATAAAAAAAAATTGAAGGATTTTATTTCTGTGGATATTCTTGCAGATCTATTTACAAGTTTGTTGACCCTTGAATCTGTTAGGACCGAAACGACAACCTAACGAGGATGTCAATCCTACTGTGTTTTTATAGATGTGGTACTCCTCTTTAAGTTTTTCCTGGGGCATTTATAGTTCAAATGTGGGACTTAGAGAAATTTTTCCGTAATGACTTAAAGCAATACAAAACGATAGAAAATATTTTTTTTGTTTTTTGAAATAAAGGTTCCTAGAAAATAGGACTAGGAATCACACACATTAAACATTCAAATTAAATAAACACAATTTCCTGGAATCCATCATAGTTTAAGATAAATATTTATAATCACATAAAAATAAAAGAATATGATCGGCATGCATAAAGAGAACTAACTTTGCATTCTGAAAACAGGGTTACAAGGCACCGTTGAGATTGTTCCCGAAATAGTTTTCTTTGAAATTTCTCAAAAAATAATAATGTTTGTTACATATTCCTTGAAATTTAACTGCATTTTTCATATAGACTGGGATTGGGGCTCCCACAGACCATAAAATATATAAGTACAAGAAATAGGACTGTAGAAAGAAGAAGTGGGCGACGGTAGACAACAAGACCTGAAAAGAAGAAATTGGAAGTTATCAGTCTTTGGTTAGACATTCATATTTAAAGAGGTGGAATAACTGGATTGATAAAGAAAGCATGATGCAATCAGTATAGACTTACTATGATGGTATCTATCTCCCCCTTTGCTATTTTCTTTTTGATGCCTTTTTATTGCTCTCGTCGACGATTACTAGAATCGTTCCAACTATTTGTTGCCCTTCGTCGGTGAGATTTTCTGATCCAGGTGGATATTGGTGGCCACCCACCTATTCCACTTGGACCCCCACCATTGCTTCTTTTATTTTTTCAGTTTTCGCACAGTTTACTATTTTTAGCAGTTTTTTCGGGTCCTGAACTTCCGGAGCCATTTTGAGGCCCTAAACGATGTTTTTTTGGGTATGTTTATCTTGCAAAATTCCATCTAACGTTGCTATTTTTTCTCTAGAATTGTAGGCCTCAGATATATCTTTCCAACGAGCTATCATATGCCTAAAACGGAGATTGTATGCAAACGCTACGACCCCGGGAAGTTGATGCACCAACTTACCCAAACGGGGCCCACATGACTTTTGGCGCTTCATCTCCCAGGGTTAGGTTTTTGGATGTCTAAGACTTTTGGCATTCCCGTTTATTGTAAAAAGGGACTTTAGAGCCTCATTGTAATCATCTTCTACGGATGCAAGTAGCGGCCACATCTCTTCTCAGAGATAAGCTACCAGCGCCCTAGCTAGTTTATTTCCATTCTGTCTGTAAGCATATTTCAGTTATTTGTTATTAATGAAATGATGTCTTATTTCCATTGCATCTCTGTGTTTACATGTATTTCTATATTTCATTGTGTTCCTACATAAATCCGGATCATTGTCAATTGCCCTTTGGAGCCATTCTTCAATGTAGCTTCTCATGGGGGCCATGTTGATCTCATGCCGGATTTTTATGTTGAAAATATCGCTTTCTAATTCCCTTAGATTGATAGAAATATTACGCAAAGCCTATTCAATTTCTTGATTTTTTACTGAATAGTCCACTAGCCAGTTGTCCACGTCATCCTCACCATATTCAAGGATGTCGTAAAAATTTTCTAAATACAACCCCTCAGAAATATAAGCTTGTTCATCAAAGTCTTGATTGGTTAAGAACAAGGAGTTGAGGATTAATTTGGGGTCTTGGACCTCGTTGGTACTTCCGACTAAGTCTATTTCAGTCATCTTTCTAAATAATTCTTCTTTCTTTGATATGGCTTGTTCACAAGATAGGACAATGAGATGCAGGTTCTTCACTTTCTCTTTCTAGCATGCATTTAATTGTTTGATCCGGTTTGGGGAGGGGAGATCTTCTTCTCTTCTTCTCATTTATGTCGTGTTGGTGACTTTGATGCCAAAAGGGATGACTGCATCTAGATAGAAACCTTCTTCATTTTTTAAATACACCTGCAAATATTCCTGGAGGGCATGTGCCCTCATTCCAAAGGAAGTTATACTTTTTTATGTTTCACGTGCTTCAGTAATTAGCTCCATTCTTTTCTTGATATTCTTCTCCACATATCCTCTACACGATGTGAGGAGCCTGGAGGATCCTTTTAACTTGGCTGCAGGGGTGGTAGGCACGATTATTTCTAAAGGACTAGAAAGAAATGGGATAGGAATCAATGCTTCCTCCAATTCCTTGATTCAATCCTTCAGTTTGGCATTCTCCGCCTCAAGGCCTCCAATGGAATCATCAAGAGAATCTTAGGTTTCTTGGTGAATTTGGGATATTTAGGACGGTTGCATGTTCCTAAGGTTAATCTCTGAACAATATTTCACTTTCTTATTTCTTACATCTCTCTTTTCAATAATTAAATTTTTAGATTCGTTGTCAAAAAAACACTCTGGAATACGAAGGATTCATCTTCGTCAAAAATATATCTCAGTTATTTCCATTAGGGGATTATGGTGGATCGCATTCCCAAGCTAATCACCATTGGGGAATATGTTTTCAAGATCAGTCTCAAGTTCCATGTCTTCAAGGGAGAATACATGTATATCACTTTCAGTTAAGGGCTCTTCCACTTCTTGCACAACGTTTTTTCTCTTCTTCCTCACGTGAAGCTTGTGAGAACTATCAATTTTACCCAGAGGAGGGTTCTTATCTCTTCCTTCGTTTGAAGAATTGTGGTTTGATTTCTTACATGGGTGCGTCATTGGAGCGATGCTCCAGGATGTCATACTCTTGGGAGTGGTGGCTGGGGATTGGACACTCTTCTCACCGGGGCCTTTTCCCTATTGTTTATACAATTCATTGGTGCTTTGCAATGTCTCTAGGTCACCAACGTTAAGATAAGGAGTGTTCTTTTCATTGTCTCTGTCTTCATTCAGGAGTGTATGGATAAAAGAATTGTTGAAGCCAAATGCTAATAAATGTTCTACAAAAATCCCATTAGGGTCAAACCCTCTCAGTCTTTCAGCATATCTTAGGTTCAAGTTGTTGAAAAGGCCTACGAATTCGTCAATCTTATTAACATTCTTGAACACGAAGTCCCCGACTTTCCAAGGCAGAGGAATGAAATGTTTTTTTCTCTTCTCATGGAAAAAATGAAACTATTAGTTGTATTGCCTTGCTATTTCTGTAACAAACATTATGTTTGTAATGTGACATGGAAGGAAAGCAGGATTTTCCTTGGAGCCAAAAATCATTATTACACTATAATTCTCCATTTGTTCAAGTGTCCCCTTCCTGTCCAAAAACTTGGTTTCCTGGTCAGACATCCGGGGAGCATCCTTTCCTAACAATAAATCTTTGAAAACTGAGACAAAGTCATTAAAAACCTCATAAAAACAATGGGAGGTCGTGTGCCTCCATAAGGCCTGGTACCAGAAAGTTACTAGGTTGAATTCATAGTTTACCTTCTTGGACATAGACCGTTTTGGAAATGGACAGTTGTTGGCACAGGGGAAGACTTGGGGTTCAGCTCTAATAGTGCACTAACAAGCCCTAACTACTGGCCCTTTCGGAAACACCTGCAAAACAGATGCAGTCTCACCCGAAGTAGCAATAGGGGGTTGCAGGACACAGGTGTATACAACCAGAGGAAATGCAAGTGGAATCAAGGCAACCACACACAGAGATCAGATTATTCTTTCCAAGCATAAAACTACTTCACACAATTATATATCAGATATAACATACTAATGCATCATCAGAGTAATAGAGTAAAGAACACAACATCAATCACACACAACAACAGGATATACGTGGTTCACTCTCTCCCTGGGGCTACGTCCAAAGAACTATCCTTTATAATATATTATGTGAAAGCTTATAGTTCTATTTGTACTCTTAGCTTGCAGATGTCTCTCTTTCTCTCTTCTCTATATCTCCCTTCCCTGTGCACCCAACTCCAGGGTTGATCTTCGCACCCAGCTGAAGATATTACAATAGCGAATGTCCTCACAACATAATACTTCTCTCTCTACATTAACATTAACGAACTCAGAATGAACAACCCATCCCAAGTCCTCTTGACCTTTATGTATACATTACAATATCTCACCGACGACCTTAGGCTGAAGCCTAGGTGTCAAAATCCTAGATAACAAAACCCTAGGTCAACTTGACCCACGTTTTCAGGGCTTCGCCGGCCTATCTTTCCTTCCTTCCTGCGAGGTTCTCCAAAGCATCTACTGGTGGATTTTCCACTTGATGAGTTGTCCACAATCCATCTTCCTTGTTGATCTTTCTTCCTCAATCTCCTCATCCAACGACTTTCTCTCTCAGACTTCGCTCCATTTTTTATTCTTCTTTAACCACTTCGACCTAATCTCAATCAAACTTCCTTCTGCGCCATTTGAGTTTCGCCTTTTCTTCCGTAATATTCACTTTATTTCATAACCAAGGGCCAACAGGCCCCCAACACTCACCTATGACTCATCCTGAGGCACTCTGATATGAATCTTTTGTTGTATCTCTACTTCAGACTGCATAACGCAGCTTGTGCTTTCTTCTCTATTCCTCCACCCTGTGTGCAGACTATCTTTCTTGTGTCTGGTACCCAGTCTCAACTGGACCTGGTACCTAGACCCTTCTCCTTTTGTTTTTACTGAGAGTTGCGAGGCAGCTGGTTGTCATAGTATAATTTCAACCGGCTCCCTTTCACCAATCCTTCCTTCCACTCCCCATTCAAAGTCTTCAGCTACACATCTCCTCCTTATGTTACATAGGAAACCTCATATGCCCCCAACCAATGTGTTTGGAACTTCCCTGGATGCTTCATGAACTTGTTGTCGTATACCAATACCAAATCTCCTTGCTTAAATGATTTCTTCTTGATATGTCTGTCATGGTAGGCCTTTTCTCATTCCTTCTAAACTTATTGATGAAACCCTGCAATAAATCATTATTCTTCTAGTTCAACCAACTATGCGAGCCTCTCTTGAACAATTCCAGTGTCATCCATATCTATAAAGGCTACAATTCTTAAGATAGGAACTAAATATTCCATGGGTACAACTGCTACTAGTCCATAAACCAACTTAAAGGGAGTCTGCATTGATAGCTTCTTACAAGTGGTTCTATAGACCCATAACACGGTTGGTACCCTCAAATCCCAGTCATCTCTATTTACATTGCAAATCTCCGTGAGCTTCGTCTCCAAGATCTTGTTGAAAGCTTAGACCGTCCCATTCGCTTGTGGGTGGTAAGGAGTCCTCTTATGATGGTGAACTTCAAATTCCTAAGTCAAGGCTTCAATAGTCTTATTAATAAAATGTGTACCTTGATCACTCATGAGGATATTTGGGCATCCAAACTAGGTTATGATATCATCAAATATGAAACGAGAAGATGTAGTTGCACTACAGTCCTTAACTGCTCTTTTTTATGCCCATCTGGTCAAATAATCTGTCGTAGTGATGATGTATCTGGCTCCTGTGCACTTCCTTGGTGGATTTATAGGTCCCACGAAGTCAATGACCCATTTCTCAAATGCTTGTAAGGTTAGTTGGGGTTCTAACAACATTTCATCTCTTCTTGAAGGTTTCCCAACTCTTTGTCATACATCATAGGCTCTGTAGTATTCTTTAGCATCTCTATGTAAAGTGGGCCACCAGAGGCCAGCTCTAAGAATATTCTGTGTTGTTTATTTTCCTGCATAGTGTCCTCCTGCGATGCCTTCATGAGATTTTGATAAAATCATTGGTCATTCTGCCTCCATAATGCATCTTCACATGATCTCATCAGGTCCCATATTATATAGTTGTCCAGCTATAAGCGAAAAATCTGTAGCGCACACTACCAGTTGTTTCTTCTGAATGACTGTGTATTCATGATGTGTTATTTCTGTTGATAGGAACTGAACTATCTCGATGAAGTGATCATCAACCTTTCTAATGGCTAGCAACTATGCATCTGACAATATATCCTCCAAACTAGTAGGTTCCTCTCCATGTTCCAACCTAGACAAGTGGTCAGGTCCCTTGTTCATCTTTCCTGGCTTTACCACAATTTCAAAATCATATTCTTGAAATAACATAAGCCATATGCATATCCTTTCCCCCCAACACTGGCTTGTTGACTAGTTATTTTAGTGCGGAGTGATCTGTGAACATCTTAAAGTTTCCTCCTAACAAGTAGTAACGAAACTTCTGCAGTGCATACACCATGGCTAACCCTTCTCTCTCAGCGGTCATGTAGTTGATTTCAGCTGTAGAGAGCTTCCTGCTAGCAAATGATAATGGGTGGTCAATATATCTTGCTCTTGGTTGTGCTAACATCGCTCCTAGTGCAATAGAAAATGCATCGACAAGCACATGCAATTCCTTGCTCCAATCTGGGAAAACCAGAATAGGCGCAGTAACCATTTTTTGTTTCAGTGTGTCGAAGCTCTGTTGACATTCTTTTGTCCATTGAAACTGACAATATTTCTTCATAAGCTTCTCCATAGTTGTTGTAATCTATGCATATCCCTTAATGAACTTCCTGTAGTATCCAGTATGTCCCAGTGCAGTGCGCAGCTATTTGACTGAAGTAGGAGGGAGTAAATCGACAATAATGGCAATCTTAGATGGATCTACCAATAACCCCTACTTACACACAATATGGCACAACAACACTCCAAAGGGATAAAATAAGATTCATTTCTTCAGGTTCAAGGAAATCTAACATTTCCTTCACTTATCCAACATTAGTCTTAAGCATTCGATATGGTTTTTCAATACGCTAAAAATAGTCCAATCATCAAAATAGGATTCCAGAAATTTATGTAAAAACTCCTTGAATGCTTCGACCACCACCGAAGAAAAGATGGTTGGTGCATTCTTCAATCCAAAAGGCATCATCATGCATTGGTAGGATCCCCATTCTGTTGCAAACGTGGTCTTATGGAGATCTTCCTTGGCAATCTGGATCTGAAGGCATCCTGAAAATCCATCGGTGAAGGAGTAGACTTCTTATCCTCCCACGTTATCTAACACTTCGTCAGTAAATGGTGTAGGGAATGGATCATGTAGACATGCATCATTCATCTTTTTGAGATCTACATAGATTCTGATCTCTATTGTTTTCTTATCCTGAACCACCATAGGGCTAATCCACTATGATTCTTCAATAGGTTCTATGATTCCTGCTTCCAACATTCTGTCTAATTCAATCTTCACTTTCTCCTTATATTTAGGGTTCAATCTGTAGGGTCTTTTTTTAACTGGCCTTGCATATGGTTTCAATGGGATCTTCATCTCTCCCATGTGCCCTTTAATTCCCTTCATATCAGTGAACTTGGTTGGAAACAAGTCCTTATATTCATGCAGTAACTCTGTGATCTTATCAATAGTGGCATCATCCCAGTAATCTCCAACATTAGAAAGCTGAGGTGCTTGCTCTGTTCCAATATTAACTTTCTTGATTTTGATTGGTTGTCCAATAAAATGTTGTTAGACTCCTAGTCCTTTTATGTCTCTCTGGCCTTCCGTTTATGTGATGCTCACATTCCTAGGACCATCATCTTCATCGACATTGATATTGTAACATCCTTGCAATTTCTAAAGAGGTGCAGTCCATTCATCCTCTTCTTGCTCCATAGGGAGTCTAGGTGCTTCTTCAAATACTTTATGTCTTACAACTTGTAAAGCTTGTTCTACTAGAGGGTGTTGACTTTCAAATAAAAATGTAGCTACAAAATTTTGAGTCAT
>ML787287.1:255650-270280 GCA_009831015.1 Picea engelmannii | reverse complement strand
TCCATCTTCATCTATGCATTCTCATCAAGGACAATACATATTATATTACATAAATCATCAATCAATCAATCCTTTGAAATCAATCAATCACTTGACATCAATCAATCAAACCATTGGCATCAATGACAACATGATCCAACAGCTGTGAGACTGCATCTCTGTTTTCCAGTGACCAGGAGAGAAGGTTACTCTCCTTCCTCTCTGCTATCACTCACTCTGCATATTGCCAGATTTCTCTTCTTCCCCTCGCGTCTGCCTCCAATCGCTTCCACTCCACGCCTTATCCTCTTTCAAGGTTGCGTGTGGCGCGATTTCCCTCGCGTTGGTCAGTCATGATGGCTCTACGGATGGGCGGTTCACCTCCCCATCCCTCATTAATTCCTGAGGAGCCATCAACCTGACAGCCTGCGAGTCATTTAATTCGGGGCCAGCGAGTCACTTTTGGTTCTCCGAGCCAATGAAGTCCAAATACGGTATTAATGATCCAGGTGCCTTCCACCGCCATCGTGGTCTCTTTTTCTGCACATCCCCTCTCAGCAGTCCTTCAATATAAATTCATAATGTTATTCACATTTATTGACCTTTTCCATAAGGTCCATTCACATCACCTATTCACATTCATGAGTTTGCCACAGTTCTGGCCAGTCCAGTTATTTTTTACAAACTGGGGGAAACAGGGTGTTACACGTTTCCATAACCCTTTCTACCTCATCTAGGATCCTTGGTCCTTGTCTTGTTGACTCTACTTTTTTCACTACCTTTGTTGTATGCTCTATAGTTTCAAATTGTTCTTGCATAGACATAGACTTAAACTTGGTAATTTCTGGGTTTTCTTTTCTTTGAAGAACCTCTTCCCAGTCTTGAGAGTTTTAAGTAAACAACTCATCTTCATAATTGTCGTGGAAGTAAGGCCAATGTGACACCACTTTCCCTGTGTGTTGGGGTACTATTTATTTGGGATCATGTCTACGAACCCATCCTGTAGGGAACCTGTATTCCAAATGGCTCAGGCATTCTTTCTTGGCATGCATGGAATATTTGACTATTTAATATCCAATATGGATATTGTAGTGTATAAAATCCCTCTTATTTTCTTTCACCAGAGAAACATTGAAGCCTTGTAAAATGGTCTGGTAGCATATTTCCCCCAACACCAAATAGTCTGCGACACAAGCAGGGAGTAGTTGTGGAGCACCAGTAGCTCCAAAAACCCTGATATAAGTGCTCTTCTCTTCCATATACCAATGACTTACTTTGGATATCATTTTCTTTGCTGCTATTGAAATTCTTGGACAATTTTGTCTAAAAGTAATAAAATGTATCCTAGTTGTGAACTCATCACATATCATAACGTAAAATTTCTTATACGTTTTTTCCCATAGGATGCTAAAATACACATGTATAGGTAACTCAACGATATGTCATCTTAGATTCATACATGAGAAAACATTTCTCACAAAGATTATATCGAGCAAGAAGGATGCCTTAAAAAAGGATGGTGCCCCACCTTCTTTTGTTTTCTGAACCTGTTGAATAGTTATGCTCAATTTCTTTGAAATAATGTCCCCCCGGTTGAAACTACTCCCATAAATCGCGACTGTGTATGCCAAGGGCATCCAAGCTTCTAAAAATATTGAACAATCCTTTTCTCCATACAATCGGTAGACCAACACTTTTAAGTACATGTATGGTTCCCTAAGATTTGTTGTGTTGTACCAACCACTGGTCCTTTTTAAGAATTTCTTGTTCTCCCTCCACCAAGAAGATAATAATTGGATGGTATTATGACGTTCATATAACTTAACCACAAAATCAGTATTTAGTCTTTCTTTCAAGTCTCTGAGCTTGTAATACTTTTTTGCCTCTACCGGAAGGAATACACCAATGCATTCCCCTTCCACATTATTGATTACACATTTCTCAGTGTCTGTATGGTCAATTGTCCATCCTAGGGTCTTTATGAAAGGAAAAATTGGAGTTTGAAATGCCACCCTATGTAAGGACGATTGTCTAATATTTGGAAAAATTTGGTCATCTAGTTCCCTAACCCCTGGGACACTGTGATGCATAAATTTTGGAAAATATTCCTGATGAATTTTTTTATAGAGACCACCCAAAGGTGGAAAGAGTACCTTATATGTAGTTCTTTCCTTTGTATCTCCGAACGTTGGTGTTTGAACGAACTACTTCTTGGTCGATATTCGAATCACAGGTTCTACTTTCGGTGAAAATTCCAACTCTCTTGTTACTGTTGGACTCGATCCTTCACCAACTTCTGAACCTTTCCATTTGGGTGTCCTCGGTTAGTGCCTTCTTACTAACCTTTGAGGAGGAATATTTCCTACATGAGAATACCACCATGAGTTGCAAGCGATTATAGTAGATAAAGAAAAAATTAGCGATGTATAACACATAAAAAAACTCACAGCAGAATTTAATGCTTACCTTCTTTGCAGATAAACCTGGTCTTGCTAGTGTTTCCACAAACCAATGTTGGGGGCAACCTCCTCAATGGATTTTCTCTCCTCCTCTTGATTGAAAGGAAATTTTCTTGAACAAAATGCAAAATTGGAAAATAAATTGCATTACAGATTCAAATTTCTAGATCCCATAGTCAAAAATAGAACATGATCTTTGCAATATTAAAAAGTCAAAACAGAGTTCGTGCCACGCTTGGGAGTTAATTTATTGCGAGTTGACGGTGCATAGGACCATTGTTTCTAGTTCATTGGGGATTTCAAATTTCAAATTTATCGGTGCGTAGTATTGGAGATCGAGAGTATTCATTAAGTGTCATTTTCTATTGGCAACAAATTTCCTACACTGAGCATCGTTTAGCGAGGGATCCTTAAACAAGTTATTTGTGTATCACAGGTTTCAAGGGGAATGACATGGAAAGAAAAATCGACTTTTTGTGTTCATTGGTGACCCTAAACTTTGAATTAACAGTTCCAGAATTGTTTCAAACCTTGTGGTAATCCTCTGCACAAGTTATTTTAGATATAATCTTCGTTTGGTGGCTAGATCTTTGTTTAAACACATGGATGGATTTGTTTCACCTAGAAAGGACATGGACGGTCCAGATCCCTTCGTAGTGTCAGTGTCAGGGAAAACATGTATGTTAAGTGCTTTATTATGTTAGAACTTGTCGATGGTCGATGTGTGTATCGGCATCAGCGGTTTTCTCTGACCCTTACACTCTTCTTCTATTGGTATAAAAATCCAACGCCGACCTTCATTACCATACATGATGATGTAGATGTGATGATGTGGCAAATGACGTGGAATCTGGGTTTCAAAGGATGGAATGTAAGCTAACATGGTGGTAGAAGTAGTCTACGTGGAAAGACATGTGGCATGTGACATGGCAAGTGCGGAAGGTGACATAGCCAACCTAGTCATCGAAATAAACACTACTTGGTGGTAAACATCAATGACCGGATTTTCCCTTATACATGATCGACGACTAAGATTTATTTGTTCGTTCTCATAATTCATCGGCATCGGGAGAACTCTAATTTTTTTTGTGCTTGAATTACCTATATTTTTTCCAACGTTGATGACCAATGGGTGGTCGGTGGAATCCTTTGACTCCTAAAAACGCTAACACATTATGTCGATGAATGATGGCTTATTGACGATCGACGAAATTTGTTCCACTGCTAAATGTGCATAGATTTCCCTTGATCTCGATCATAGACACTTATTTTAGACTTATTTTTTTCCATCCCTCGATGAGTTCATAGGCAATGCTTTTGGAAAAGGTTACGATTTACTCATTTTTCAATTACTTCTTTTGTTTTTTTTCTTTCCTGATGCAAAACATAAGTTTTTTGTATTTTCTTGAGATTTTAAATGGAAAGAAAACAAAGGAAAAAATGCATAAATTTAACAAAGGATAAATATGAAACCTATGTAGATCCAAAAGAAGAAGGTGTAAAATAATTAAAAGGAAAAGTGGTGCCCAAAAATTGAAAATTTTAAGGGTGTGTTGAGGACTCAACAAATGGCGATTCTCTGGGAGAAAATAGAATATTTTCTCCCTTCCTTAATGCAAATGGTTTGAGAGTATCTTTGAATTGAAAATTTTATTCCCCAAAACTTTACCCACAAGATTGCGTACACATTTTCTCGAGTTTGTGCATCCTTGTTTTTCTGTGGGATTTTGCTAATTTCAATCCTCTTTCTACTTAACCAGTGATCCATGTCTTCACCAAATGAGATCTAGTTCAGGGATCCCACTGATAAGATGATGTTTTATTATTTATACTTTATATTTCAAAAACTCCCTTCACAGCGTTGCTTTGTTTCCAACGAGCGTCCATAGCCCCGATGGAGTCACCCCGATATCATAGTCCTTTCTTTATTGCCAGCGAGCGTCCATAGCCCCGACAAAGATATTTGTATACCCTATTGGAATTTTCACCTTGGTTTATTTTGAGAAAAATGTTTCTTTTGATAGTTGTTGTATCACATGAATAGAAAGAATGAGTCTGGGAGGAGGATACTTTTTTATTAAGGAGGAAAAAAATCCCTTATTTATTCCTTGACCTTCTTTAAAAGTAGGGAATTTTCCTACTCTTTCTAGGGAATTTGGATCATTCTTTCCATCAAACCATTATTCCCTTATCTTCACCAGACCACGGGACAATCAATATACCATTCCCTCGAGTGATGTGCACACAAAGATGTGAGATAGTTTTCGAATAAAAAGAAAAATTGTGGTTGGGACAGTACCTCTCCTTCCCTTGCATGTAATAGTAGGTTAGGAGCAGATTCTACTTTGTTGAGTTTCCCCAAATGAAAAGTAACAAGACCCAGACACTTCCTTATAGAAAAGTAAAACAAAAAATAAAATTATGGAAAGACAAGAAAAAATAAAATTAGAAACGGAAAAACCCTGACCCCAAAACAATCCTTCACCAAACAAACCTAAAAAGAAAACCTTATTGTATTAAAACGAAAAACTCCCCCCCCCCACTTTTTTATTTTATTTAGGAGAAAAAAAAAATTAGGGCTTGGCCATTGACTGGGAGAGCGTTAAGTTCCCCCCTCAAAATTTTCAAACTATATGTTCCAACCCCAATTTTCTCAGCTACCTGAAAAGGAAAGAGCCAAAGGTTCTGAAATTTTGAATGCTTTCCTTTAGGTTCATTTATCTTGTTCCATTTTAAGACCAGATCTCCTACTTTAAAGATTTTTATTTTTTCTTTATGTTTCTTAAACCATTTTTTGACCAACTGTTGATGAGCAACGAACATCCTTTTAGACTTTTTCCTTTCTTCCTGTAGCATGAGGAGGGTATCTATTCTTTGTTGCATATTAGATGACGAATGGCCTCTTGATGCCTAGGAGAGCTATAAAGATGGAAGATATAACCCACTTGGGAGGATGGATTATTTTATTTATATTAGAAAATATGGATAATTTCCCAAAGTCTCTTTGGGTGTCACCCTGTCATCCCATAGAGCATGATAAAGTGCATTATGCTAGTTCCTCTAGTTTTTTACGACAGTGATTTTTAGGATTCTCACCAGGTTTTTATCATTTGATTCTGCAACCCCATTCCCCTGTGGGTAATAGTTCACAAAGTATTTTATGATGATTCCATTTTCAAGAGAAAAATCTGTAAAGAGTGTGGAGGAAAAGTAAGCAGCATTGTCAAATACTAGGACCGAAGGTACTTTGAATTTTTTTATTAAGTGTTGTTCCAAGAATTGGATCACTACCTTTTTATTAACGTGAGTGAGTGGAATAGATTATGACCATATTGTAAAATAATATGTGGTTCTCAGTATATATTTATGATGTTTAGAAGATTTGGGATTAATTTCTCCTATGACATATATTCCCCATTGTTCAAAAGGCCTAGAGATGGTTACTGGTTGAAGTGGGATATACGCCTTCTTCCCTTTCTCGATGCTTAGCTAATAGGTTTTACATCTTCTTGTGTATGTGTGATCATCCCTAAACAAAGTGGGTCAATAGTACCATGCCATTAATATATTATGAGCAATGGTTTTCCGTACAAAATTCCCACCTGTTAGTCCATCATGAAGTTCCTTTAATACCTTTTCGGCATCATCCTTCTCAAGACATATAAGTAGTACCCCATCATAATTCATCCAAAAAAGCACAGAATTTATCAGGCGGTATTGACAAGATTTTAGCCTAAGGGCTCTTCTTTCTCTAGGATTTAGATTTTCAATGCATGTCCCAAGATGGAGAAAATAAGATAGATTTGCATACCATGAGTCTTGGTCGGGTGGTAAGTATATAATTCACTACACCATAGAGATAATTCATTTTCCCAACCAGAATCTTCTGAATCAGCTTAGTCCTGAGCTTCTGTGGTGAGTTTCCACAATCCTTGACCTTTAACTATCTTGGTCGGTTTTATATCTAGGTTGAATTCTTGGATGACAACCATCCAATTTCCCCTTCTCTCGCTCATTTCTTGTTGAGTGAACAATGATCGAGCAATGGGATGAGGCACTATGACTTTAGTATGATTCGTTAAGATATAGGCTCTGAAATGTTTGACTTCTTTATAGGCCACATATGCTTGGTTGTCTATGGCGGGGTAATTAAGCACTGGCCCTTGTAAGTTGGTTCTCATGAATGAAATAGGTGATTCATTTTTTTCATCGTCCTTTTGAGTAAGGACTACATCTAGTGATTGATCTGATGCAAAAGTGTAGAGGAAATAATCTTTACTAAAATATGGGTTGCTTAGAACATGGGCTTGTGATATGGCAGTTTTAATTTTTTGAAGGATTATTTTCCTTCATCCATCCACTTAAATTAAACATATTTGTGTATCATACATTGCAAGGGTTTTATTTTCTCTACAAAATATGGGGTGAACTTTCTCACAGAGTTAATCTTCCCAAAGAAAGATTGCATATCCTTCTTATTATGAGGGTGTGGTAGTTGTGATATTTCCTTTATACGTTCAGGATCGATATGGATACCATCCTTATAAATTATTTCACCCAATAGTTTTCCCTCCTCTACTCCAAATATAGTCTTCTTTGGATTCAAAAATATCCCATACTTCTAGTATCTTTCAAAAATTTGTGTGAGATGGCAAATATGGTCAGCATTGTCCTTGGAGTAGACAATAACGTCATCTAGATACACTACCACAAATTTGTTAATCATTCCCCTAAATTCCACATCCATGGCTCTTTAGAAGGTGGCCCCCACATTAATTAGCCCAAAAGGAATGTGTTTGTAAGTGAATGTTCCCCATTTCATTCAGAAGGTTGTTTGCATTCTATTCTCTTCTGATACCAACACTTGGTTATATCCAAAGAACCCATCTAGAAGTGAGAAGATCTATGCTCCTGATACGATATGTAGGAGTTGTTCCATAGGAGGGGCAGGGTAGTTTTCCTTTGCGGGAGCCCTATTTAAATTTATGAAGTCTACAAATAGGTGAATCTCCCCTAACTTTTTATTAATGGGAACTATATTGGATACCCATGAAGAATGCCTTACCTAGAAAATTATTTTTGCATCTAATAGTTTCTTGAGTTCTTTCTACATCAAGGGTTCAGGAGATGGGTGAAATTTTTGTAAATTTTGTTGGAAGGGATTAACTTCAGGACTTAACAGGATAGTGTGTTGAGTGATATTGGTTTAATATGTCTTCAACTCCTAATATGACCATGTGAACACATCTTGATACTCTTTGAAATTTTTTAGGTAAGCCTTCTTCTCTCTAGGGGACAATGATCTTCCAAGGTTGATGTTTTAGGGGTTATCAACGGTTCCTAGATTTATGACCTCATAAGAGGGACAGGAACTATCGGTCTTAACTTAATTTGTTTCTTAATTTTTTTCTCGCAAATCGAACAGGTTCTCAAGATTAACCACTCCTCGAGGCATAGTGTGGAGCTTGGGTTGAGATGGTTTGTTACTTCATGTTGAATTAGGGTCTCGATTTTAATGTTCTGTGATATTTTTTTCAAAAACCTCATCATCAATAGGCAAGTCTCTAAAATTTTATTTATTAGTCAAAAATATATATAATTTGTTCATCTCCCTCAAATACCCTCCAGTTAGTTATGTTATCTAGAACCAAAGGCTTCTATAGTAATTATATGGAAAATATAGAGGTTTCATAATCCTCTAATGGGGACAACCTTGAGGCGGCTTTGGCCAATGAGTTGACTAATGTATTTTTTCATCGAGGTATGGCGGTGATGTTGAATGATTGGAAATTTTCTATGAGCCTATGAACCTCCTACTGATAATTTCTTAGATGGGGGGAATTACAATGGATCGTGTTTCTTTCCTGTCTGACGATGATTTTTTAATCATCGAAAACAATCGGTTCCTTGATGCCTAAATAAATAGCCTTTTAATTCCTTGGACTAGTGATTCATATTCGGTAGTGTTGTTAGTGCACTCAAACTCCAATCTACAGGATAAAAAATTGCGCTTTCATACTATATTGATGAAAATGCATCCTGCGCCAGCCCCTTCCTGAGACTTGGATCCATCAAAAAACAGAGTCCAGATCTTAGAGACGAAGTTTGGAACCCTTTTGTTCCAATCTATTTTTAGGAACTGGCCTTCATTTTGTTTGGATTGGGCATGGAAACTATGTTCAGGTTTGTTGTATGGCTCAATTAATTCAGGGTCTTCATGAAGTGATAATTATGATTTATGTGAGAATAGTACTTCAGATGAGCAGGGCGAGAAATTACCAAAATACGAATCACACGAGTAATTTGTTGGGTATGTGTTATATTCTTTGCATGTGTGTGTGTGGTCGTGTCAGATTCGACAACTGCATATGACGATCTCTCTAGTAGATCCCATTGTGTCATGTGCGTTGAGCACTTCCTAGGGGGGGACAAGTATGGTCCACCCTGGTTACGCGCAGTGTTCAAGGCAGCGCCCCAAAATTTCTTTTTGGGCGGTATTTGCTATTTTTAGCGATTTTCTAAATTAATCCCGGATTAAGGGATTAGGGTTTTGGTATCTATGGAATACCTAAAAGCATTGTATATATTGTATGGTGAATGGTGAAATTAATACAATGAAGAGTTAAGGGTTTCCGGTATAAATCTTTGTGTACTATGTGTATGAGCCATTGATTAATTTATGTTTTTCTTAAGAATCTATATGCATTGATTTACTTCATAGGTTTAAAACTTACATGCAGTATCAGAGCTCATTTTTGGCTTCAAACGGATGCCTTTGTTGTTGAGGGTTTGGCTCGGTCTTGATAGATCAAGTTTATCTTGTGTCTGTGATAAACCTGGGTTTAGTGGGATCTTTTGTAGTGGTGATTCGAGTGTAGAAAGAGGAATGGTGAGCTCTTCTAGAATCGAGATAGATAAGTTCAACAGTAAAAACTTTGAGCTATGGAAGCTCAAGATGGAGGACCTTCTTGTAGACAAAGAATAATGGATCGTTGTGGATCCTGGTACACAACCTACTGGTACACAGTCGACTGGTACACAACCTACTAGTACACAAAATACTAGTACACCACCTACTGGTATGTTGAAGGAAGATTGGGAGAAGTTGGACAGAAGAGCAAGGAATACTATTCGACTCTGCCTGGAAGATTCAGTGTTGTTGAATGTCTTGGGAGAATCTACAGCCAAGGAACTATGGGATAAGTTAGGGAATTTGTATCAATCAAATTCCATGGTAAACAAGTTGTTTCTTCGAAAGAAGTTGTATCATCTTAGGATGGAAGATGGATATTCTGTGACAAAACATCTAAATGCCTTTAATACTCTGGTAATTCAACTTGTCTCTGTTAATATTACTATTGCAGAAAAATATAAGTGTATTACTTTGTTATGTTCTTTTCCAGGCTCTTGGGATAATTTGGTTGTAGCAATTGGTAGTACCACTCAATCTACATTGTAGTATGAGGATGTAGTTTCATCCTTGTTATCTGAAGAGATGAGGAAGAAAACAATGGTTGTTCATAGCATTGATGATTTATTCGTAAGAGGTCATACCCAAGATAGGAATCCTGGTAAGGATTTGTGGGGGATATCTAAATCTACAGGTACATCTAAGTCTCCAGAAAAATCTCTGAGGAAATGCTGGAAATGTGGTAAAATGGGGCATTATAAGAAATATTGCAAGTCTAAGAAGGGTGATAAACCAAAGGGATCTGATAGCACCTCTTCCATAGAGGCGAAAACCTCCACTGAAGAAGAAGGTGACGTTTACCTGGCATCTACAGGTACACATGAAGACCATTATGTATGGTTGATCGACTTAGGTGTGTCATACCATATGACTCCTCATAGGGAGTGGTTCTCCGAATATGAAAAATATGATGGTGGTGATGTATTCCTAGGAGATGACTCGACAGCCAAAATCATGGGACGTGGAAGGTTTAAGTTGTTGCTAAAATATGGAAGGATTAGAACTCTCCCTGGGGTTCTGCACATTCCAAAACTATCCAAGATCCTAATATCTGTAAGCAAGTTAGATGATGTGGGAGTGGATACTGTATTTGGAAAGGGCTGTTGCAAGATGGTACGAGGAGCAATGGTTTTGATGAGGGGAGTTTGATATGGAACTCTGTAAAAGTTGTTGGGAATCACTTATACTAATGGGTGTAACAGTTCTGTTGTCTCTGAGCAAACAAATAAAGAAGACAAGACCAATATTGTCCCTGCAAAGAAGACCATGTTGTGGCATCAAAGACTGGGGCATATTGGAGAAAAGGGCCTTCAAACACTACACGGTAAAGGTATGGTTGAAGGTATGTCTAATTGCACTTTGGATTTTGATTTTTGTGAACACTGCATATATGGAAAACATAATAGAGTAGGATTTCCATTTGATGATACAAGAGCAAAGGGGATCTTAGAGTTGATACACAGTGATGTGTTTGGACCTGTGCCTGTTCCATCACTAGGTAAATATGTGTATTATGTTTCATTCATAGATGATTTCTCAAGGAGCACATGGATTTATTTTATTAGAAAGAAATATGAGGTATTTGATCAATTTAAAGAGTTTAAGGCTCTGGTAGAAAATCAGATAGAGAATCAAATAAAGGTATTGAGGACAAATAATGGTGGAGAATTCTGCGGAAATGAATTCGAAGAATTCTGTAAGAAGTGTGGTATAACAAGGCAGAATACTACTCCATACACACCTCGGAAGAATGGAGTTGCAGAAAGGATGAACATGACACTAATGGAAAAATCAAGGAGCATGCTCAGTGGTGTCGATTTTAGACAAGAATTCTGGGCAGAGGCAGTGGGTACAACATGTTACATGGTCAATCGATCACCCTCATCAGTGCTGGATGATAAAACTCCACATGAGGTATGGACTAGAAAGAAACCCTCTCTTCAACATCTTATAGTGTTTGGTTGTGATACTTATGTACATGTTCCAAAGGAAAATAGGAGTAAGCTGGATAAAAAGGATGAAAAGTGTATCTTTATTGGTTATAAATATGGTGTGAAAGGTTATAATATTTGGAACCCATAAACCAAGAAGATTGTTTACAATAGAGATGTTTTTTTCAGAGAGGTAAAAGATGTTTCCAAACATGAATTCCTACCCAGACCAGAAGAACCTGAGAAAATAGATTTGGAGTTAGATGATGCAAAATCAGAATCATATGAAGAAGATGAAGCAGAAGAAGAAGAAGAAGAATCTCATACCCCAGTATTGAGGAGATTAGTGAGAGAAAGAAGGCAACCAGAAAGGTATAGTCCACCTGATTTTCATTCCAATTTTTGTTTATCTATTACTGATGATGATCCCAGAACTATCGGGGAAGCAGTGAATTCAGAGGATAGTAAACTCTAGAAGAAGGCCATGGTTGAATAAATGGATTCCTTGGATAAGAATGAGGCATGGGATATAGTTGAGTTGACAGCTGAAAGAAAATCTATTGGTAGCAAATAGTTGTTTAAAAAGAAGTTTAATGCAGAAGGAAAAGTGGAGAATTACAAAGCTCAGTTAGTAGCAAAAGATTATTCCCAGGTAGAGGGAATTGACTTTGGTGATATTTTTTCTCCTGTTGCCACGTTAACATCTATTAGATTTCTTGTATCTATTGTTGTTTCTTTTTATCTTGAAGTGGAACAGATGGATGTGAAGGCAACATTCCTACATGGGGATCTGGAAGAAGAAATACACATGAAGAAGCCAGAAGGCTTTGTAGTGAAGGGAAAGAAAGAGTTGGTTTGTCAGCTAAAGAAGTCACTATATGGTCTGAAGCAATCACCTAGGATGTGGTACCAAAATTTTGACACGTACATCCTTGGATTGGGATTTGTGAGAAGCAAGGTTTACCACTGTGTATATTCCAAGCAGGTTGGTAATCGCTTCATTTATGTAGTGTTGTATGTTGATGACATGTTGTTGGTAGGAAATAACATGGATGTTATCAAGGAGGTGAAATCGCAACTATCCTCCAAATTTGACATGAAGGATCTTGGTGCTGCTAACTTCATTCTGGGAATGGATATTAAAAGAGATTGTGCAAACAAGAAACTATGGTTGAATTAGAGAAAATATGTTGAGAAGATATTGCAGAGGTTTAATATGCATGTAAGTAAATCGGTCAAGGTTCTTATTCTTGTAGGCGTAAAGTTATCTACAGATCAGTGTCCCAAGACACAAGAAGAAGAAGAGGACATGTCCCATGTTCGGTATGCTAGTGCATTTGGCAGTTTGATGTATGCAATGGTTTGTACTCTATCAGACATTGCACATGCAGTGGGACTTTTCAGTAGGTATATGTCAAAACCAAGGAAGGATCATTGGACAACAGTAAAGAGGGTCTTCAGGTATCTTCGTGGCACTATCAGTTATGGATTGTGCTACCAAGGAAGACCAGGATTTGACAGAGTGGTGGAAATACATGGCTTTGTTGATGTAGACTAGGTTGGAGATCTGGATCACAGAAGATCTATAAGTGGGTATGTGTTTAACCTATTTGGAGGAGCAATCTGTTGGATGAGCAAAAGACAGGCTATAGTGGCACTCTCAACTACAGAAGTTGAATACATGGAAGCCACTCATGAAAGCAAGGAAGCAGTATGGTTACAAAGATTGTGTTAAGGGATTGGGTTGGTACAACAAGAAGTGAGATTAGATTGTGACAATGAGAGTGCAATATTCTTGGAAAATAACTCTGCTTATCATTCGGAGACAAAGAACATTGATGTTCAATATCACTTTGTGAGAGACATGGTTGAAGAAAAGAAGGTGTTGTTGGAGAAGGTTGACACTTTGAAGAATGTTGCAGATTCATTGACAAATTCTGTGAGCACAGAAAATTTCTCCTGGTGTAGAGTAACAATGGGCATTGATGCCCTGGATTGTTGACTATATAATCCTGTGGACCCATGGATGCAAAGAAAACAACAAGTGGGAGAATGTTGGGTATGTGTTATATTATTTACATTTGTGTGTGGGCGCGCCAGATTCAAAAACTGCATCTGACGATCCCTCTAATAGTGCTCGATGTGTCCTGTGCGTCGGGTGCTTCCTAGGGGGGTCCCAGGGGGGCTAGATATGGCCCCCCCTGGGTACGCACAACGTTCGAGGCAGCACCCCATTTTGTTTTTTTGGGTGGTATTTGCTATTTTTAGCGGTTTTATAAATTAATCATGGATTAAGGGATTAGGGTTTTGGTATCTACGGAATACCTAAAAACATTATATATATTGTATGGTGAATGGTGAAATTAATACAATGAAGAATTGAAAGGTGTTATCTCGGTTAAGGGTTTCCAGTATAAATCTTTGTGCACTATGTGTATGAGCCATTGATTGATTTTTGTTTTGCTTAATAATCTATATGCATTCCTTTACTTCACAGATTTAAAACTTACATAATTATATAAGATTGGGAATTCATTAGATGACGATTCATTAGGAGCTTCTGAGTCTGTGACGGTATGTTTCAAATATTTTTCCGAGTTGATCTTGATCATGTTAAGGTTCCCCTTCAAAGGTAGCCATAAGTGGGACCAATCTGTACTAAAAGATCCATGCAATTTCTCAGACTAGTCCCTACTTAAAAGAATCCCATAGGCCTCTGGAATATCTATGATTATGATATATATGACCTCATGGAATTTTGGATTTGAAGCAATTCGAATCAAAACATCCTTTAATTCCCCAATCACCTTGAGCTCAGTTCTTTCTAATTGAATAATATGTGTCTCTCTTCTGGCAGGGCTAGCAGTTAACTTCCTACATATTGATAAAGGCATAACATTTGAGGAAGCGCCTGAGTCAACCAGACAATTGTGCAATTTTATGTTATAAATTTCAAATGTTAACAATAAAGGTAGGACAAACATCTGAGGTTTCTTATTGGAAGTTGTTGCATTCACATCAGGTTTCTGGATATTCCCTGAACTTCCTTTATCTTCATTGGGATTTAGTCTTGGGTTTAACATGAGTGTGTTATCCTCATCTCGGGCTTGTAACAATAAATCCTTTTATTGAAGAATCCTACACAAATCCATCACCGAAATATTAGCCTTCAACTTGTTCAAGTCTGTTCGACAACACAGGTATTCCAACAGAGGACGAACACCTTCAGTAACCACTCACATAACCAGATCAAAGATCAACACACCGATGTTTTCACGTGGTAAAACCCCT
>ML787287.1:233201-249955 GCA_009831015.1 Picea engelmannii | reverse complement strand
AACTACAAATGCATACTAATGCATACTAAAGAAAAACACTTTTACCTAACGACATATTAGACCAAGTAGATCTTAACTAACTCCTAAGTGTCTAAATATCCTAACAAAGTCTTCTACCACATTATAGTCTAGCTTTGTTATTTCACGAGCCGAGAATTTTGGTCCATAATGGAGTGGTGGGGTTTTTTGAGTTGAGGAAGAGGGTTTTACAAATTTCTTAGGATCTTGTGCAATGACAAGATAATTTTGTACGACAAGGGCCTTGCTCCTATTTTGGGCTACCAGTACTTCTGGGAATTCCTTTCCTTCTGTGAGAGTGTCAAAATATGATATATGACTGACACCCCATACAACCATAGTTGTTTGTTCAAGAGGTTCCCTTTCCTTATTTTTCATGGTGCTCATAGTATAATCATTGGGTTGTTCGATTACACTGCAACCATCCAACAACTTATTTTCCAACAGATTCATGGAATTTACCGATTGAGTACAATCATTTTCTAAATGATGTTCTTGATGGTAGTTGCAGTATGAATCTTAGGCCACCTCTCCCAATTCAATGTTTAAGTTAGCTGGAGGAGGTTCTAAAGACTTAAATGGTGGTTTTTTCCTGAAGAAGGGTTTGTAAGGCTTGGGGTTTGATGTTCCTTCCTTTTCATTTATTTTTATGTCTACAATTTCATTGGACAACATCTTAACCATCCCTCATATGTTCTCCATATCTATATTGTCTTTTTCAACGTGTTGTTCAGCTTGTTTACCAGGAGGCCTTGTCAACATAAGTCCTCGTCTGGGTGTCTATGATGTTTCTTTCTTTGATAAAGATATCTAGCTATCTTTGCATCCTTTCATTTGAAATTAAATAATTTTGGCCTCCTCAATTTTTTCATCCAAAGTTGGTTTAGTGGCCCTCTTTACGAACATGGAAATAGATGATGGTAATTCATTAGCGTACACTTCAATTTGCAGTTCTTGAGTGGGCTTGGAATCTATTTGGAACTTGTTTAGGATAGTTGTGAAACAATGGTTGAATTCATTGAATTTCTTCTTGGGGCCCATGGTGGATGGAAACATTTGGGCCATCAAGACACTGATAATCATTTCTTCAGAAAATTTATCAAGGAAATATTTTTGGAATTTCGTCCAACTGTTAATAGAACCAACTGGGAGATTGAAATACCACGTTGAAGTTGAGTTCTCAAACATGTAGGGGAACAACCTGCATACTACGCCTTCATGTTGGACATTCATTAATCTGATCGCTAGTATGAATTTTTTGATATAATCTTCGGGTAGGTCAGAGGTTTCAGGGTCAAATTTTGGAAGAAGTTTTTTTGGGTGCCTAGGAAAATGATGTAACCTTCCTAGTAAGACTAGGGCATCCCTCACCAACCATGGTTGGTTGTTTATCGGCTGGTCATTAACTTCTGGTACTTCCTCGTTGTTGTCTCTCATGTTATCAGACTCGATGTTTGAGTTTTTTGAATTGGAACTTGCTCCTCCAGACTTTGAATCCTCTACATTGGAGTAAATACTTGTGGGTGGGATTACAAGAGGAGTTTTGGGAATGAAACTAAGGGGTTGGTCAATTTCACAAAGGGAGAAATCTACTAGATATTCAACTATATGAACAAAGGTATGGTCTGGAGTGTCAACCATCAGTCTAGCAATTTTCTTTCTACGGGGAAGAAACATAGTTAATGGTAATGCCCTGATATGTCAAGCGTAAGCCCTAGTAATCCTTCTAAATGTGTTTACTTCATCGTGGGGGATTGCATAGAGTATTTTTGGGTGACGGTGTGAACCGTCTTCCACTTACGGTGACTCACTTGTGGTTGGGGTACCTTCAATATTAGGGCTATCCTTGATAGGAGTAGCCATTCATGTGGGATTTTTTGAATCTATAGGCTATTTGATATAAGTTTCTTTTCAGAGAACTATTGTGGCTAGCCATGCATTCGCTAGGCCCTCCTTCTAGCGGTAATTTTGTTAAGGGGTTAGAATTCCCTTTGACTCAATAGTAGGAATTGTACCCACCAATGAGGCCCAATTAGATTATTCTGCATTTAACAGTAGTACAATTCTCCATATCAATGATCTGGCAAGTTTCGATGGGATTTAATAGTGATATATATATATATATATATATATATATATGTACCTTTCAAATATTTCCTCCTAATAAAGAAGTTCCCTTTTGGATTCTCTTACCGTATTTTTATAATGAATTGAAAGACAAGTAATAATAATGGAAAAATGATCTATCTGGGAGAAAACCTGGCCTTGGGATAACCTTTGTGCCCCAGTATGCAAACAAAAACTATGTTAAGTTCATATTAGAAATAATACCATCACTTTTCCAGACCATTAGATATCATTTGAGAGAAAGTTTAAAAAAGAGTACGCATGCAATATAATAGAGACTAGAAAATAATTTCACCACACCTTACCACACATCACATGTTAAACATTATCGATTTAATTTCATCATATTGAAATAAAGAAATGTAAAGAATTATAAGATAACTTACAAAATAATCATAACAAATCTTACTCAAGACAACAACAAATATTGAGTTCAGAATAGAAACAATCCACAGGTTCAATCACATTCACGCTTAGATGAAAAAAAAATGCTTCTAGTTCTACGCAGAACTTCTAAATTTAATAATATTTGTCCGACAAATAGTTCTCTTACAAAATAAAAATCCTCTTTTCTATGCAAACATCAATACATGGTCGATGTCTTTATTTATAAAAGTAATTTGTCTAAAATTAACTACTACATTGAGTCTTATCAAGTAAACAAAAGAAAAGTGCACTTAATCCACATGTCCTTCTCCTATTATCTCTAGTAGTCTCGATGTTCTATTGTAGCGGATTATTCCTCTCATATTTTGACCACTGACAAAAGAGCTCTTCGCATGCGTTGGCATAAGGAAACCTGTGTTGGTCCATTGGTGCGCTAAGGATCGCTTTCATCTTCATCACACGTTTCTTGTATTTATCCATCTTGGCACTTAACTGCTGCAAAATTGTCAATGCTCTGATCAGGGGCTTCATGAACTTCTTCATCTTTCATGTGACAAGGGATGAAATCTGTGAAAGTTTTTCTTCACACGCATGGTCTTGTCCAGTGTGTTTCCTGACTATGTCACGCAAGTCTATGAAGTCCTCAGGTTGGATGAACTCTGGTAGATGGATATCTCTAATTTCCTTATTTATTTTCTCCCATATCTTCACACATTCTTCCCATATTTCTTGCATTTCCTGATGAGGCTCCTGTACCATTTGCATCCAGTGTTCCATTGCCCTTTGTATTCTGGTGATACTATAATTTGTGAGTACCCAAATGCCATGTTCTTCTGTGTCTCAACCCATCTGCACTTCTCTTATGTACTCAATCCGTTCCAAATCCAAATATTCCTTTTCATACCATCTTTGCATATCTTTGTAGGTCACCAGTCCCATATGAGTGTTGTAACGTACCCATCCATCCACAGGTCGGGCACGCTACTTCAAGCCTGCTTCTAAACTAATTCTGAATTATGTTCAAATTTTTAATTAATAAAGATGCATGAAATATTCACATGCATAGATCAAGATTCAAGCTACAATAAAAAAGAAATGAACCATATGTCGTGCGCAACAATAACTAGCAATAATGCATATTTTGGATACAAATTTCATAGATAAATAAATACATAGCGAAAATAAATATACAGGTAAATGAAACTATGAAAAAGAGAGGAATTTTATTTAATGAAATGAATCACCAACTCGTTGCAGACCAAGGACGTTCCACTCAACCGTAGACATTGTTGTTCCAAGTCTCAACAACAATGTCACCTCTGAGCCAGGGCTATGAGTTTACAAGGACGGTTCCAGAGTGTCACTCAGTTTCCCAAACTAGTCAACACTCAAGCTCTCACATGATTCTCACCACACACATCAATCCAAAGTACACCAACTCTCTTCTACCCAGCCTGCACAACCCAAGAGAATGGACCCGCTTCTCTGTCATGTAGTCCCTCAGGTTGTCCACCTCCTCCCAGGGCTCCAGTGCATCTGGTCAAGAATATCCATGTTGGGACTACCAGGATTCATAGCCATGGGAAAAAATTAATGCATGCCAATGCATATCAGACATGCAAGCATTAATTCATGGCTGGAATACACCAGCAGTCACTACTGCCAACCAAACCATGGATCCTCTCCACAATTCGTTTTTCTCTCCCCAACCAAGATCTAAAGGAATGAAGAATGAAGAGTGGGTGAAAGAGTGAATGGAGAGAGAACATAATGAAAGGTGTGAACAATGAACAATGAATAATGAGTGAGTGAGTGAATGAGTGAAGAAGAAGCCCCTAAACAACCCACAAGATGGGTTTATATATTTACTTGCAAATCAAGAACCACATGGACTTCCCTAAGAAGCTCATGTAACCACTCCTCTCCATTAAACAATTATGGGTAGATAAAATATAAAATAAATACTTAGCCCCTCAAGCCCCCTCTCTTGTGGAATCATAGCCTCCTATAACTCTTGTCCTTATCCATCTAGCATCCAATGATGTATTTATTATTAATAATGATCAAAACATTACATTTACTAGGCACATTGGCCTCTTTTAATTGTTTGGGCACTCTAGCATTTCAAAATACATTATTTAATATGGGGCTAAAAAACCCAAGGTATTACATACCATCCCCCTTATTTTTGCACTATCTTAGTGCATATACAAAACAAAATTTCAAAATTTATTTGAAAAGTTGCAGGTACTCTACCCGCATGGCATATTGTTTCTCCCAAGTAGCGTCTTCAGGACCTTAGTAGGTACATTGGACCTTTACCGTCTCTATAACTCAATTCCAAAGAATTTTTACTTTTCTGTCTAATATTCGCATTCGTTGGACCTGAAAGTCTCCCTCTGTCTCTACCTAAATCAGATGCCAATCAATAACATCGTTAGGATCATGTACATATTTTTTTAGAAAAGAGACATGAAATACATTATGCACATTCATGGAAGCAGGCAATGCAAACATGTATGAAACTGCCCCTATTCTATCTAATATCTCAAATGGACCACAGAATATGGCTATTAGCTTTGTACAACTACCCAACTTCAAAGAGCTCTTCTTGGGATTCACTTTTTTTTTTTTTTTTTCCTGGGGGAATCGGAAACTCGCGGTTCTCATACTCGCGTGACACGGGGTCGATACCCGACGGCTACCACTATAACCCCAGGTGCATCCACGTAGCCCGCATGAATGACGCATAGGTTAGTCGGGGTGAGAATCGAACTTGAGACCTCCATTTACAAATTTCCTTCCATATACACGACACTTGCCAATTGGTCTACACCCCTGCATGCTTCTTGGGATTCACTTTTAAAAGCACATGCTCCCCCACTTTAAATTATCTAGTTGTGATGTTCTTATCTGGATAAATTTTCTATCTATCTTGAGTTGCCTTTAAATTATGCTTAATTCTAACCATCTAGTCTTCCATATACTTGAGAAACTATGGCCCAAGTACCACTCTATCTGTTGGGTTGTCCCAACTCACTGGAGTATTGCATTTCCTACCATACAAAGCTTCAAATGGGCTCATTTTCAATGAAGCTTGATAGTCGTTATTATAGGAAAGCTCAACCAAGTGAAATTAATCTTCCCACTTAGATGTCTTATCCATCACATACATTCTCAACTTGTCTTCAATTACTTGGTTGACTCTCTCTGTCTTCCCATCTGACTGTGGATGGTATGTTATGCTAAAGTTCAGATTTGTACCAAATCCTTTAAACAATCCCCTCCAGAAATTTGAAGTAAAGTTTGTGTCTCTGTCTGAGACAATTGACTTACGTATCCCATGCAACCTAGCAATCTCCCTCATGTAAATTTCTACAATATTAGTTGTTGTATGAGTCATTTTTATAGGAACAAAATGAGCATCCTTTGTCAATTTATCAACCACTACCATGATTGAATCATGTTGTCTTGTTGTCCTATGAAATTTAGTTATAAAATCAATGGTTACCACTTCCCACTTCTTCTCTGGAATTGGTAATGGTTGTAGCAAACCCCTTGGGTGCCTATGCTCATCCTTCACTCTCTGACATTCCATACATCTGGAAATGTAATCAACAACATATTTTTTCATTACTGACCAAAAGAATTGTCTTCTTACTGGTGCAATTGTTTTTTGGTAACTGAGATGTCCGACATATGGAACATTATGCATTTCTTTTAATGCCAAATTCCTAATTTCTTCGTAACTAAGAACATAAATTCTATTTTTATGCATAAGTAATCCATATTCCTTCATCTCATATTCTTTAATTTTCTGTTGTACATTTTCTTGTTGTAAGATTTCCTTTATCTGTAGGTAATGCTGATTTGTGACAACAACATCTAAAATTCTGCTCTTTAAATATGTCTAATGCATACTAATAGGTGTAGCATGCATGAGATGTACTCTTCTACTAAGTGCATCAACAACTTTATTTTATTTTCCTTTGATACGCTTGATGTCAAAATCGTATTCACTTAAAAATTCCATCCATCTCGTCTTCCTGGCATTTAAAGTTGGTTGTTCAAAAATATATTTCATACCACTATGGTATGTTCTTAATTCAAACCTCTTCCCCATGAGATAATTCCTCCACATCTTCAAAGTGTGAACAATGGCAGCACGTTCCAAGTCATGTGTGGCATAGTTCCTTTCATGCTCTTTAAGCTTTCTGGACTCATAACCAATGACATGTCCATTTTGAGTGAGGACTCGACCAAGTTCTTCCTTGCATGAATCTGTACATACAAAAAAACTTCCATTTGGGTCAACAATATTTAAAATAGGAGCACTAGTAAGTAATTTTTTGAACAGATTAAAGTTCTCTTCACACTCTATTTTCCATTCAAATTTAATTCCCTTCTTTTGCAAGGAAGTGATGGGATGCGAAATCTTAGAGAACCCTGCTATAAATCTTTTGTAGTAACCAGCTAACCCCATAAAATATCTTACTTCTGAAAAATTCTTGGGTGTTGGCCATACTTTAATGGCTTCAATCTTATCTGGATACACTGCTATACCGTGTTCTAAAATAATGTGTCCCAAGTAATGGATCTGTTCTTGGTAAAAAGAACACTTACTAATCTTGGCATACAATTGATGTTCCCTTAACACTTCCAATACCAATATTAGGTGATGTTCATGCTCTTCCTCTGACTTAGAATAGACAAGTATGTCGTCCAGGAATACTATGAAAAAATTATCCAAATAATGTTTAAATATCTCATTCATTAAGCACATAAAGACAGTTGGTGCATTGGACAGTCGAAATGGCATCACTACAAATTCATAATTCCCATACCTGCAGGTTCTAAAGGTTGTCGTATGGATGTCTTCTTCCTTGATTCTTACATAATGGTATCTCTATCTAAAGTCTATCTTTGAAAATATATTTTCCCCTCTTAGTTGATCAAATAGGTCATCAATTCTGGGTAGAGGGTACTTGTTCTTTACAGTGGGTTTATTCAGCTATCAAAAGTCAATACACAGGCTCAAGGTTCCATCCTTCTTTTTGACAAAGAGTATTGGTTCTCCCCAAGGTGAAACACTTGGACGTATGTACCCTTTCTTCAACAATTCTTCCAACTACATTTGTAATTCTTTTAATTATGATGTACACATTTTGTAAGGTGTTTTTGATACTAGGGCAACTCTTGGCACTATATCAATATAGAAATATATCTCCCTATTTGGTGGAAACCCGGGTATTTCTAGGAATACATCTTCAAATTATTGTAGTACCGAAAATTATTCAAGGCTTGGCCCCTTTGTATTTTGTGTTTCCTCCACATGGGCTGCATACAATTGACATCCTTTTCTAAAACATCTCTTCAATTGTAAGGCTGAAATATCCCTTATAGAGATGGGTCTTGGAACTCCTTTCGCAGTGATATGTTTTCCTTATTCATCAAGAAATGTAAATGTCTTTCTATGACAATGTAGGACAACATGATGCTTCTCCAACCAATCCATTCCAATTAGAATATCATAAGCCCCAACGGTATAATATTTAGATTAGAATTAGTATTCACACCATTAAGACTTATGGAACAACCTCTGACCATATCATGGATTCTCCTTTTGGTTCTAGTGGCTAGCTGAACCAAACTTGATTTTTCAAGATTACTTTTCTCCAAATGTAATCTATCCACTATTTTAGGATTTATGTAACAATGACTTGCTCCTGAATCAACTAAAATAGAAATAGGTTGATTAATGATTTTACCTTCCACCTTGATCATATTGGATTGGTACTCTTCTTGTCGATCATCTAAGGCTGCATATATTCTCCCCGTGTCTTTTATTGTTGTATCCTCTTGGATGTTGCGCATGGTCTTCACTTTGTCCTTTCTGTGAGGGAAATCCTTGTACATGTGATCTTCTTTGCATCCCCAACATTGGATTGGTGGTCTTCCCCTTTTTCCCAAGGAGTCTTCTCTCTTGGATTCATCCTTTTCATACTGGTCGAGATTATTTTTATTTGGGTTATTTCTATTGAAAGGAGGTTTGAATCCTTTCTTTATCTGATCATACTTCTCCTTCTTCTTATCCTTCCAATATTTCTACAAAGACTCTCTGCCCTTTCCTTGCTCATATAGGTACTTATCCTTCCTAATGGTCTCAGTCAAAGTCCTAGGTTCATCATATTGATCTTCTCTTTATAAAAGGATGGCAGTCCACTCAAAAACCTTTGTACTGTCACCTTCTCATATTTTATAAACCCCACATACTTTAGCATCCCCACGAACTTCTTTTCATACTCTTCCATGGTCATTCTTTCCAACCCAACTTCAAAGAAATCCTGCATTTTCTTGTCATAGAAGTGCTTTGAAAGGTACTCCTTATGAAAATATTTCTTGAACTTCTTCCATGTGATCCTATTCTCATTAATGTGCTCAACATGATTCATCTTATCCCACCACATAGCAGCTTTCCCATGTAAATGGTATTTGGAAATTCTAGATTCTAGGTTTGATGAGTAATTATGCAATTGAAAATACCTCTTGAGTCCAAGAAACCATGCCTCAATATCATCTTCCCTTTCTCTTTCACCATCAACGGATGGCGGCTTAATATTCCTCGGCTCTCCTTGCAAACTGTCCAATTCATGTCTTCTTCTTTGGTGCCTAAAAGGAGACACCTATGGACTAATTATTGAATCTTCAGATGCATAAAATTTCCTTGTTGATTAGGGAGGTGAGTGATGTCTATGAGTTCTACTAGCACTTCTTGAATAACCAATTCTTTTGCGGTCATCTCTTCTTTCATGACATCTTCCCTCTTCTTCCTGTTTTGAGTTTGATCCATTATTTGTTTGCCTATGAAACTGATTTAAGATTTGCATCACTTGAGGATTTATCTAATTTTATTCTCTTATCATTCTCTCATTGTATTCTTTGCAACTCTGCACTTCTATTTTCAGTCTTCTCATAGACTCTATCAATGTTTCTTTCTCCCCTCTGGCCTGGTGTCCGTTGGAATTTGTATCAGCATTACCAACACTGATATTTTGACCCTTGGCCTCTTTATGATGGTTGGAAGCTCCCTCTCCTTATTCCATTTCTTGAATATGCATTCGTATACTGAACTGATATGTTTACACCCCCTAATTCTGCAAAATGTGCAAGCAACCATTTTGTTAGAATTATGCATATTATAATAAAAAAATCCAAACAATGCTACGGGTCCTTTTTTCTTCTCAATTTATTAATAATATATTATCATTCTACATATTATAAAAATTCCATGTTATCCTCCTCTGAATCATCTTTCCAATGACTGTAATCTTGCCCCAATTCGATATTTGAGCTGAAAGTTGTGGCTTTCCGAAAACAAATGATCACTTTCAGCCCCTTTTGTTTTGTTTTGCAATAGGATCTTGTCGAAATATTCCACAACTCATTTAACTGGTACAGAATTCAAATTCTACATAGGCACTTCCTTCAATCCACTTTCCTTGTGACCATGGCTCTAAACCACGAGCTTATTGAATCTTTAGCACCTTCCTATATACTCTTCTACACAGGAGCTTGTTCGAACACAAGGTCTGAGGGATTGGTTACTACTAGGCCCTCCATGCCTCTAATTGACCCCTTTACCTCATCATGATATCAACGCTAGGACCAAGTCCTCCGGACTTCGGCCTTCAACTATTCTCCCTTTTCAAACTTCCAACTTCTCCCAGAGTAAACTTCGTCTAAACACTTCTATTAGTTCCACTAGTAGATTGGATGGTCGAGATTTGATCTCCCGTCGATTAGACGATATCGGCTCATCTAGAGGATTCAATGAGATTGATGGTCATGAATTAATCAGACATTGATATGGACATCCTTAATCCATTCTAGACTTTGAAGCTCCGGGACTCCGAAACATTACAAATCCCAAGTCGTTCAACTCCCCTGGAGTGATACTCGTCGAAGATCTTACCCTATCCTTCCATTGTTAAATCAGATGGTCATAAGAACTCCCAGAGGGTCTCAGATCAATGTACCACGTGAATTCACTACTCCAGGACTCTGGGACATTACAACTCTCAATTTTTTCAACTTCTCCAGAGTGATACTTGCCGAAGCGGTCATAAAGTGACGATGATCTCTTACCATCGGTTAACGCCTCTTCTTACGCTATCCTTCCACTAGTTGATCCAACGGCCATGACTTAATCAAGCATCGGGATGGACGGTCCTTATTCATTTTTTGAATTTGGCACTCTAGGACTCTGAGATATTACAACCCCCGTGTCATTCAACTCCCCCGGAGTGATATCTATCGAAGTGCTTAAGCCATCCTTCCACTGCTTGATCTAATGGTTGAGAAAGGTCTCGAAGGGATATTACATCGATGGTATGCATGAATTCATGACTTCGATCTTAGGCACTTTTTCTAGTAGAGACATTGGACACCCCCGGAGGCCATGCTCCCGGAGATGGCATGGCATGTTGATGTCACCCATGATGACGTGGACCCATGGCATGTGTGCCACTTGTCACTCAAAAATGAACAGGTTAGGGTCCAAAAGGTACAAAAATGGTACCCCGACCACATGGAATATGAAACATCATCAATTGAACAGATGGTCCACCATCTATGCTCCATATTTGACGACTTGTATTACTCCTGAATTCTTCCCTTGATCTAACGGTTGACGAGATTTTGGGACTTTGGAACTACGGGACTTTGGAACTATGGGACTTCAGGTTATAGCAGTTCTAAAATGGTTTGATTCTCCTGGAGTTAACTTCCTAAAGTGGTCAAAGTTGGATGACCCTGACCAACGACTGATATTTCACCTAAGCATCCTATCATATCGGACGGTCAAAGAGACTTCGCGACTTCGGCATTTTCCATGCTTCTGCCATGTCTCCCATAATCACTGAAGTGATGAAGTTTCAGAGTTTTCCATATTTTTCTTGGCTTAAATCAATGGTTGTGATCGCTCCTGAGATCTAAATGGGACGACCATGACTCTATGATCCTTCACAAGGGATCACTTTCTTCACGATGCTTTGGCTTTTGTGCGATATTTGTAATGTTATCTTTCGTGTGATTTAAGATCACAAGGAAATATCCATTTTTAACCATAATAGTTTGTCCACAGTTCTGGGCCATACCAGTCCAGTGTTTCAACCTGAAGCTCTGATACCAATATGTAACGTACCCATCCACCCACAGGCCGGGCATGCTACTTCAAGCTCACTTCTGAACTAATTTCAAATTCTAATCAAATTTTTAATTAATAAAGATGCATGAAATATTCACATGCAGAGATCAAGATTCAAGCTACAATACAAAATAAATGGACCATATGTCATGCACATCAATAACCAACAAGCATGCATATTATGGATATGAATTTCATAGATAAATAAATACACATTAGAAATAAATATACAGTTAAATGAAACCATGACAAAGAGAGCACTTATCTTTAATGAAATGAATCACCAACTGGCTATAGACCAAGCATGTTCCACCCAATCGTAGACATTGTTGTTCCAAGTCTCAACAACAATGTCATCCCCGAGCCAGGGCTATGATTCCACAAGGACAGTTCCAGAGTGTCACTCAGCTTCCAAAACTAGTCAGCACTCAATCTCTCACAGGATTCTCAGTATACACAACAATCCAAAGCACATTAGCTCTCTTCTACCCATCAAGAACAACTCGAGAGAATGGACCCCCTTATCTGTCATGTAGTCCCTCAAGTTGTCCACCTCCTCTCAGGGCTCCGGTGCATCTGGTCAAGAATCTCCATGCTGGGACTCTCACAATTTGTAGTTGTGGGAAAAAATTAACGCATGCCAATTCATCTCATATATGCAAGCATTAATCCATGGCTGGAATACACCAACAGTCACTACTACCAACCAAACCATGGCTCCTCTCCACAATTCGTTTTTCTCTCCTAGTCAATATCAAAAGGAATGAACAATGAAGAGTGGGTGAAAGAGTGAATGGAGAGAGAAAAAAATGAAAGGTGTGAAAAATGAACAATGAACAATGAGCGAGTGAGTGAATGAGTGAAGAAGAAGCCCCCAAACAACCCACAAGATGGGTTTATATCTTTACTTACAAATCAAGAACCACATGGCCTTCCCCAAGAAGCTCATGTAACCGCTCCTCTCCATTAAACAATTATAGGTAGATAAAATATTAAATAAACACTTAGCCCCTCAAGACCCCTCTCTTGTGGAATCATATCCCCCTATAACTCTTGTCCTTGTCCTTATAGAAACCACTGATGTATTTATTATTAATAATGATCGAAACATTACATTTCCTAGGCACACTGGCCTCTTTTAATTGTTTGGGCACTCTGGCCTTTCAAAATACATTATTTAATACAGGGATCAAAAACTCGGGGTATTACAAGTGTCTTCCTGGTAATCTGCTATCTGGGTCATGAAAAGATCCCTTTCTTATTTGAATCAACTTTACACCTCCATGAAATCACCTTTTAGAAGTATTATTACCTAAGTGGTGTCCTGATAAAACTCTTCTTGATGTTGAATATTATCTAACTCCTTTATCATAGAAGTAGCTTCTCATTCATCCTGTTTTTCTCCATTTAGGGTGGAATCAGTTATATCCATCCTATTTCCAAGAAGCTCTCTCATCTTGGTATTTTTTGTATCAAATAAAGTTTCTTATGTGGTTACGAACAATGTACTATCTAAAATGAACCTCCTTCTTCTGACAGTTATTTCCATTACCACATTTCTTTTCTTGTCGTAAGAGATAGATTGAACATCATCAACCTCTTCAATAGGTTCAGGAATCTGTTGATCTCCCCAAGATGGGTTATTTCCCAATATCCTTGAAGTATAGAAATGTTATGTAACAGGTTCCTTCCCTTTTTCCATGGTAGGTACTTGACTGCTACATTCTTTTGTTAATGTTTGATATTGTGTCAGAGTTATAGGTGATTGTTCCATATTGTTAGTTGCCTCTCTCAATTCATCAGAGGGAATGGAATCTATGATTTTTGGTGATGATGCTCTATGTTGGTCAATTCCAGGTGGTGGTGTTACTGTTTGAGGTGGGGAATTGGATGGAAATCCTACAATCACTATACTTTCTATTGATGGGACACTGCTTTCTTTATGTTCATACCCCCCTTCTTGTTCTTCTTCATTGTCACATTATTCAATGCTCCCATCACCCTTTTCTTCTCCGAATGTATTTTCTTCATTAGGTTGTTCATTACCAATATCCCCATCATTACAAGGTGAGCTTGCCTCATCTAAAGGATGATTTTCCAGTTGTGTAAAAGTCACACTATCAAGGGTGATTTCAATTGTTATGTCCCTTCTATTTGGATTTTGTAATGGTCCTTCTAAGGCCAGTGAAATCATTTTTCCCGGCTCTACCTCATAAGAGATAGGTACTATGGCTATGTGAGATGTTTTTGAACCATCATCATCATCATCATCATCATCATATATGGTTATTGAATCGATAAGGATCAAGGGTAAACCTGTTCTGGTTGGTGTCCTTGACGATCTTTGTAGTGTTCTAGCTATTGTAAGTTTCTCCACTTGGGTTTGTAGCGAACTTGGGTAGCCCTGAATGATGATCCTCTCTGGTGGAGCTTCTTCAGTAGTACTTGGATCGATTGCATGAGTATCTGTCTCAACTGGGACAATCCTTTGAGGTTCTAAAACTTTAAGAAAAGGAGTTCGTCCCATTGTTTTCATAACCCTTTCTGCCTCGGCTAGGAGAAATGTTCCTCCTCTTATTGACTGTGTTGCTTCCGCTGCTCTAACATCATCTCGTGTTTTGATAGTTGCCTCTATTGTACACTCTACAGTTTCAAATTTTTCTTGCACCGACATAGCCTTAAACTTTGTAATTTCTGGGTTTGTTTTTCTTTGAAGAACCTCTTCCCAGCCTTGAGAATTTTCAGTGAAGAGCTCATCTTCATAACTATTGTGGGTGTAAGGTCAATGTGACACCACTTTCCCTGTGAGTTGGGGTACTATTACTTTGGGATCATGTCTAAGAAACCAGACTGTATGGAACCTATATTCCAAATGGATCAAAAAAAAAATCTTGGCATGTGTGGTGTCTTTGACTATATAATATCCAATATGTAAACTGTAGGGTATAAAAGCCCTCTTATTGTCCTTCACCAGAGAGGCATTGAAACCTTGTAAAATGTTCTGGTAGCATATTTCCCCCAAAACCAAAGAGTTCTGGGACACAAGCGGGGAGTAGATTTGGAGCACCAGTATCTCCAAAAACCCTGATATAAGTGCTCTTCTCTTCCATATACCAATGACCTACTTTGGATATCATTTTCTTTGTTGCTACTAAAAATATTGGACAATTCTGTCTAAAAGTGATAAAATTATACTTGTTTTCCCATAGGATGCTAAAATACACATGTATAGGTAACTCAACGATATGCCAGCTTAGATTCATACCTGAGAAAACATTTCTCGCATAGATTACATCCAATAAGAAGGATGCCATAAAAAAGGATGGTGCCTCACCTTCTTTTGTTTTCTGAACCTGTTGAATAGTGATGCTCAATTTCTTTGAAATAATGTCCCCCAGTTGAAACTACTTCCATAAATTGCGATCGTGTATGCCAGGGGCATCTAGGCTTCTGAAAATTTTGAACAATCCTTTTCTCCATACAACCAACAAATCAACACCATTAAGTACATGTATGGTTCCCTAAGATTTGTTATGGTGTACCATCCAGTGGTCCTATTTTAATAATTTATCGTCCTCCCTCCCCCAAGACGCTAACAATTGGCTAGTATTATAATGTTCATAGAAATTAACCACAAAATCAGTATTTAGTCTTTCTTCTAGGTCTCTGATCTTGTAATACTTTTGCACCTCTACCGGAAGGAATACACCAATGCATTCCCCTTCCACATTGATTACACATTTCTTAGTTTATGCATGGTCAATTATCCATTATAAGGTCTCTATGCAAGGAAAAACGTGAGTTTGACATGCCACCATGTGTAAGGAAGATCGTCTAATATTTGGAAAAACTTGGCCATCTAGTTCCTTGGTCCCTGGGACACTGTGAGGAGAAAATTTTGGAAAACATTCCTGATGAATTTTGTTATAGAGATCACCCCAAGGTGTAAGGAGTACCTTAGATGCAGTGCTTGCCTCTGTTCTCCAAACACTGGTGGTTGAACGAACCGCTTCTTGGTCAATATTTGAATCACGGGTTCTACTTTCAGTGCAAATTCCAACTCTCTTGTTACTGTTGGACTCGATCCTTCACCAGCTTCTGGCTCTTTCCCTTTGGGTGTCCTCGGTGAGCATAGATGATTTTAGGGGCGAAATTTCGCTCATGGGCGAAATTTAGGGGCTTCTAATTTTTTATTGGGCAATTTTTTTGTATTAGAGTGATTTTTTAAAACTTATATCATTAGCCCGTAATTTATTTTAGGGGAAAAATCGTGTACAGGGTTAGCCCTTGTTTTTAGGAGAGATTGAGGAAAACAAATTATATTTTGCTCCTGCAATTTGGAGGGACAAGCTTCCATTAGCCAAATTTCTAGAAGTATGGGAATTTTTGATAGCTTCTTCGCCCTGCCATTTGGTAAAATCGGGGTTTATGGTTTAATTCGCCCAAATTTTGTGGTATGGGCATTGGGTAGCTACATTTTGGCCCTCGCACCTGGTATAAATTGTATGGGATCTTCCCAGTGCCCAAGTTTAAAATCATAGCTTTGTTACTTGTCTGGTTCATTCGTGAGAACTACAGAGTTCACTATCTAGTGACCATCCCGAAAATATCTAATTCCCCAAGGCCTGGTTTACATATATTGAATTTTCGTGCTTATTTCCCCTTGATGGAACGAAAAAAAGGGCAAGAGATGCTAGTGGTGGAGCCACCTGTTCAGAGCAGAAGAAACTAGAATTTGTTACAGTTATTAGCCTGGTGGAGCCGCCTGTTCAGAGCAGAAAAACTCGGATGGTGTCGCGCGAGGCTTTGGCGGTGAATAATTACTAGGGTTTCCAAACGACTTGATAGGTATTTACTATTTACCTGGTCCTTCATCTTTATTACCCATCCAAGATATCAAACTTTTCAAGCATGTTTAGTGGAATTATGACATTGTCAAAACATTTCAAACTTGTGTTGTTGTTGAGTATCATGTTCTCTTTCTTTTTCCTCCACATTGGAAAGGTGTTGTGTTTGG
>ML787287.1:180539-199487 GCA_009831015.1 Picea engelmannii | reverse complement strand
CATACGAAGATTCATACCATATTGTTTCTCGGTCAGTGGTCATGACATCCACTTTCATTATCATTATCCCTTGGCTATTTCATAGCCCAATGACCTGCAGATTAGTCTGTAACACAAACTCATACATATCTAGGCATTATCATCATGTAATTGCATACAACCATAATTTCAATTTGGTATCCACGTACCAACAATTTTAACATCAAAGTTTTCAAGTTAGAAATAGATCTCATAATATCCCCATAATTCAATTAACGTTACCCATTCATAGAATTATCATTTACATAATAGATTGCATCATATCCAACATCATTCAAATAGCATTTAAACGTTCATAGGATTCACATTCACACAATATATCGCATCATATCCATCATCATCAATAACATTTAAACATTCATAGAATTTACATTCACATAGTAGATCGCATCATATCCATCATCATCAATAACATTTAAACATTCATAGAATTTACATTCACATAGTAGATCGCATCATATCCATCATCATTAATAACATGTAAACATTCATAGAATTTATATTCACGTAGTAGATCACATCATATCCATCATCATTCAAATACATTTAAACATTCATAAAGGTTCATACGTCTTAAAAGTTCAAATGTATCATTAATAGTTTCCCTATGAATAGAAAATAAAGGTGTTTAGGCCTTAGGTAATCCTAGTTGTCTAAGTCAAAAGGTGGTGTTACATACACCCAACCTTCGAGAAACATATTCTTGAGGTGGTCAAAAAAGTGAGGGATAATCTCGTCGTAACGTCTCGACATCCTCCCAAGTAGCAAATCCCGGACTAAACTTGTCCCACTGGACCTTAACTTGGTCTACCAGATGGTTCTTGAGCTGTCAAACTCTATGGTCCAATATGCGTAACGGTTCTATCGTGAGGGTTCCCACGTCTGATACCTACAATTCCTTCCAATTTAGTTTATGTGATTCATCAACAACATAATGACGTAGAACAAATACATGAAAAACATTATGAGTTTTATGCAAGTGGTGTGGCAGTACGAGACGGTAGGTAACGGGTCCAATTTTGTCTTGGATTCTGAACGGTCCTATAAATCGAGGTGACAACTTTTTCCCCTTCCCAAACCATATGGTACTCTTATTAGGCTTGATACGAATGAAAACCTGATCTCCCACTTTATAACTTCGGTCAGTGCTGTGTGCATCAGCATAACTTTTATGTCTATCATGTGCTTCCTTTAGTCTCTGCCTAATCTGAATCCCCTGTTCCTCCATCTCTTGAATCAATTTTGTCCCAATTGTCACCCGGTCTTCTAACCTCTCCCAACTCAACGGTGTTCTGCATAGCCTTCCATACAGAGCTTCATAGGGTGGCATTCCGATCGAGGTATGAAAACTATTATTGTAGGCGAACTCTACCAAAGGTAGGTACTTCTCCCAATGAGTTTGATTATCCATAACATACTTCCTAATAATGTCTTCCATAACTTGATTTACTCTCTCAGTTTTCCCATCTGTTTCAGGATGATAAGTTGTACTTAAGTTCAACTGAGTCCCCAACGTTGACTGCAAACTTGTCCAAAACCTAGAAGTGAATCTGGAATCCCTATCTGAAATGATCTTCTTAGGTACCCCGTGCAAACGGATGACCTCACCTACAAACACGCATGCCACATCAGTGACATCGTAAGTGTCTCTAACCGGAATAAAATGAGCACTCTTGGTTAACTTATCAACTATTACAAGAATGACATTGTGTCTAAGAGATGTGAGTGGCAACCCCACAACAAAATCCATAGAAATGACTTCCCACTTGGACATAGGAACATCATGTGGTTGTAGGAGGCTTGTCGGGTGATGGTGGTCAGCTTTCACTTGTTGACACTCTAGGCACTTGGCGACGAAATGGACTACATCGCGCTTCATTCCTACCTAGAAGAAGAGCTTCCTCATATCTACGTACATTTTCTTCACACCCGGATGCGCGCAATAAAGTGCTCTATGGGCTTCCTTCAGTATGATTCTTCGAATATCCCCATCTTCGAGGATGTACATCCTTCCTCGATATCTTAATAGTCCGCCTACTTCCAGACTATATCCTTCATACTTTGGATCTAATTTCCTCCCACTCTAGAGGTTTGAAGTAACCTTTAAATACCAACTGTCTCCAAGGAGTTGCGTCAACACATGTTCCCTCAAATTGACTTTTAAGGGTACCAAGGAGAAGACACGTGGTCTCCTACTCAAGGCATCCGCGACCACATTCTCTTTTCCCTTGATATATGAAATACCAAAATCGTACTCACTCATGAACTCACTCCATCGCCTTTGCCTGACATTCAGATCCCTTTGAGTGAAGAGATGTTTTAAACTTTGATGGTCCATTTTGAGCTCAAAGTTTCACCCTACTAGATAGTGCCTCCAATGTTTCAGAGCTAGCATTACAGCTGCCAACTCTAAATCATGAGTAGCGTAAAATTCCTTGTGTTTCTTCAACTTCCTTGACGCATAAGCTATCACTCCTCCATCTTGCATTAGCACGGCCCCCAACCCTTTCTTCGAGGCATCCATGCAGACTGTGAAGTCCTTTTCCATATCCAACACTCATAGAATTGGCGCACTAGTTAGTAACCTCTTAAGCTCGATGAATGCACTATCACATTCTTCTGTCCATTCATACCTAACCCCCTTGCGCTACAAAGTGGTGATGGGTTTCTCTATTTTATAGAACCCTTCCACAAATCTCCGATAATAACCTGCTAGCCCCATGAAGCTTCTTACCTCATGAGCATTTTTTGGCACTGGCCATTCCATAATGGCCTTTACCTTTTCTGGTTCCACAGAGATTCCTTCACCGGAAATGATATGACCTAAATAGTGGATTTCTTTCTGGAAGAAGGAACACTTCGACAACTTCCCATACAATTTGTTCTCTCTAAGGCAAGACAACACCACTCACAAGTGTTCCTCATGCTCTCTTTCGTTCTTGGAATAGATGAGGATATCATCTAAAAAGACTTGTACAAAGTGGTCTAAGTACTTCTGGAATACACCATTCATGAGGCTCATGAATATTGTTGGCACATTGGTCAATCCAAAAGGTACTACAACGAACTCTTAATTCCCAAACTGAGTTCGAAAGGCAGTTTTAGGAATATCGCCTTCCTTAATCCTTAACTGGTGATATCCTAATCGCAAATCAATTTTTGAGAATACCGTTGCTACTTTCATCTGATCAAAAAGACCATCTATCTGTGGCATTGTGTACCTATTTTTCACTGTAGCACGATTCAAGTCCCTGTAATCTATACACAGTCGTAAGGAACCATCCTTCTTCTTCACAAAAATTACTGGTGCACCCCAAGGTGAGACACTAGGCCTTATTAGCCCTAAGTCAAGTAAATCTTTCAACTGCATCTACAACTCACAAAGTCCTGGTGTTGTGATCCGATACAGAGTCTTGGAAATTGGTTATGCACTAGGTTTTAGCTCAATAGTAAAATCAAGCTCCCTCTCAGGACGTAACCCTGGTAACTTGTTCAGAAAAACATCTTTATACTCTGACAATACTAGGTACTGATCCAAGGAGGGTCCTTTCCTTTCACTCACTGCTTCCACTACATAAAGTCGACACCCTTGCCTCATGCATCGCTTAACCTTCATAGTTGAGATAAAAAGTAGAGACACCTTTCTCCGTACACCGTGGATCTCTACTGGCCTTCCTTCATCGTCAACACAAAGCACCCCTTTTGCGAAACAATCTACCATAGCTCGATGTGCTTCTAACCAATCCATTCCAATGATTAGGTCATATGTCCCGAGGGCAGTGATGTATACCTTCAACCTGGTAGTACACACTCCCAGGTCTATTAGACAATTATCAACGCTATGTCCTACCGCTTGTTTTTCCCCTGAATCCATATCGACTTGTTTAAAGTCGTCATGCTCGTAGGCTGCCAACCCACTCCTTCCTAATGTAGATGGTGAAATGAAACTATCTGTAGCACCAGAATCAAATAAAATTTTAACATTGATATGATTTAGCATACCTGACGATTTCACCACCGTGGATTGATGTTCTACTTGGCGATTATTAACTACTGCATAAATCTGGTGGCTACCAGTTGCTCTTCCCTTCAAGACCTTTCCTTCTCTATGCACAAATCCTACTTGCAACTCTGGGCAATCACGCTGGTAATGGGGTCCTCCACACCCCCAACATGTAACACAAGATGGAACCTGCGCACTGCTCTGTGACGGTCTCTAAAATGAGTTCCTTCCCCTGGAACCCCTGCCCCTACTAGTTGCTCCCTGAGATGGTCATGGACCTGCCTGTGTCGTTGGTGATGAACGAGATGCTGCACTCACTGCCATTGAAATACCTGTGGTGACTGTCCTTGGTGTGACTCTATTACCATATGGAGGTGTCCTAGAGCTCCCTCCCCTGGAGAATGTCCTAGGGGCCTTCCCCACGAATCCAGGACGATGCGAAAAGGTCGACCTCATACATCCATTTAAGTTCATGTGTTTCTTAGCATAACATTCATTTTCTACTGCTTCCTCTACCGAAGACGGTTTCCACATCTGTACCATGGCCCTTATCTTAGGGTTTAACCCATAGACAAAGTGTTCTTCCTGTCGTTGATCATTATCCATGTGTGAAACATACTTTACCAATTCCATGAATCTGATCTCGTACTCTTCCATGGTCCTGTTTCCCTGTACTAGAGCATGAAATGCTCCCACTTGTTGTTCCTCGTAGTAAGCTGGTAGATATTTCCTTCGGAACCTTTCCTCAAAAAAATTCCAAGAGACGGTGTCTGGGGTAAGGTGCAACTGCTTCTCTAGGTTTCCTCACCAATTCAAGGCATTGTCTCTCAACTGAAAAATCGTTATCTTCGTCTTTGATGTGGACGCATAATCTATTAACGAGAAACATCGTGTCATCCCTTCCAACCATTCTTTTGCACGTTCACTAGCACGACCCCCAGCGAACTCTAGAAGTTTGATCTTCTGCAGTTCTCTAGTGATGTCCTTGGGTGGAGGTCCTCCCCCTAAATCCCTCGATGCTTCAGGATTACTCGTTCCAGATGGTGGGGGCTCCACTTTGATCCCTGTTGGCTTACGCCCCTTTAAAGTCTCATTTATGGCCTCCAAAGAGCGTAGAATGAGAGATAATTCAGGCGATGATGGTGGTGATGGTGGTGGTGGTGTTGGCGGTCTCTACGTCGATGCCCCCCTACCTTGATTTCCTCGAGTCCTAACCATCCTGTATAATTGAATCTACATCAACCAAGAGTTTGTCAGGGAGAGTCTAAGGCAATTCGCATTTGCGTAACTTAAACTTGAAAAAAAAGGGTTAGGCATAAGTTTTTCTTTTACTTGTCTGTAAACAGACATTACTCTCTTTAGGGGAAGTGGCTAGGTCAGGGTCGAAAGCCTCTAAGCTCGATGTCTTCGCCTAAGAAAACTACCGACTCCCTCGCCTGGTAGCTACGCTAGCATCGCACCATACTCGCCAATTCCTCTAACTTATATATAATCAAGCATCAACCCGACCCTTGTAACAATATGCACCACTCATATTAATCGCCCTTATTAATTATAATACCCTTAGTCTCGTCATTCATCAAATTTTTTAATTCCTAAAATTAATTTACATAGTTTAATTCTCCTTAATCAAATAATCGACATTAATTAATTAATTAATTAATCCTCCATTAACTATAATTATTAATCCTCCATAATTAATTATGACTCTTGAAGTGAAGTTGGTTGATGGGTGTCGTGTGGAGACATTGGGTTATAAGAGGTCGAGTGTTCGATTCCCCTCACCTCCATTAAATTTTATTTACTATTATCATCCATAATTAATTATAACTCTTATAATATATATATTTTTATATTTAAGGGATAAAAAACCAAAGACATCCAAATAAAAAAATCTAAAGGTGAAAAATTTACAAAAGTTCTTTTAGAAGATTTCTTGGTGTTTAAGGATCCTTCAATTTGAAATATAAAATTTAACACCCTTGAAAAGGACGAGAATATGGTCGTGGACTACAAGGATCAGGGAAAGCTTCCTCTATTACTCTGTTAAATGTTGCTACATACAATCAACATCTTAAAATGAAGTAGGGCATCGTGAGGGAGTGGAACGGTAAAATATGGCATGCTTGGAGAAGGGGTGGGACTATTTTTCATCCTCGAGTGGTTTGTAATGGTAAATTACTGAACATCATCCCTATTTAAAAACAACACTTGTAGCAAGAGACTATTGTCTACCATGTAGTGAAAAAATTAAGTATGCCATGGAGTTGCTACTAGGCATGTGTAGTTTTAGGATTATCCCTATTTGCTTGAAAATTTAAGACAAAATAAAGGGCAATACTATTATGCTCAACTCCCTTTTGTTGAAAACATGTGGATTGAGTATTTAAGGCATACAATTGTACACCTTATTTTCGTTGTGCACCTTATAAGTGTTATGGTAGTCATTGTATATAGCCTTACAATCATGTGGATTGAGTACTTGAGGCATATAATTGTACACCTTATTTTCATTGTGCACCTTTCAGTAATGATTTTCACTCATGTAAGGCCATATAATCACAGTGGTTTGGCATATCTTTTCTCATTTCTATAATTTTACTTTCAAGAAAGAGTTACCAAATTTGTAAAAGGCTTTGCATTTATTAATACTTGTAGCATTGAACTTTTTGTTTATGTCTACCAGAGAATTTGATCCAGATTTTATGAGCAGAACGAAATGAATACATATTATTATTAAAATATGCTTAACAAAGAATAACAAAGACACAAAAAAAATGGTTTATATTCAATAAGGAAATAAGTTGAAACTGTAAAATGCAGCGGAAAACAAGCTTGTTGGAATGGTGACAACTTATCTCTGAGAAGAGATGTGATGATTGTGCTCATTCACCAGAAGATGAGTACAATGAGGATCTGAATGACTTTTTACAATAACAACGAATGCTAAAACCATAGAAATCCACACACCTAACCCTAGGACCCTAGGAGATGAAGTGCCAAAAGTCATGTGGGCCATGTTGGGGTAAGCTAGTACATCAACTTCCCGGGGTTGTAACTTTTGCATACGATCTTCGTTTTAGGCGCACAATGGCCCGTTGGAAAGGTTTATCTGAGGACTACACATGTTTCCATAAGACTCTAACTTCATTTAAAATTCAAATATGGTGAACCCTAAAAACGTTGTTTAGGGCCTCAGAACGACCCTAGAAGTCGAGGACCCGAAAACTAGGAAAAAACTGCCAAATTGGAAAAATGAAAAAATGAACCAGTTGGAATAGGTGGGAGGCCACCGACATTCATGTGGATCATAATCTGAATTTTATTGCTACAATTTTGATTTTGAAAAGAAACAAAAATAAATTTGAAAAATAAATATGGAAATTGGATAGAGATTATATTTATGGATAAGACATTCAGATATGTCCCATCTACAGGTCTACATTGGAATTATAAGGTAACTAGAAATTCAACTCCATTAAATTTCTTAGGCTAGACTCCAATTTCGATGTGAAATAGTGCCTTGTTCATATAAGAGATTTACTTGAGAATAAATTTCAACGATGAGTAATTGAGATGCTACACTGCCAAACTGTCCAAGGATGATTGCTAAATGCATTACAAAGCGAGAGATTAGCCCTTGTAAAGCATGGAGATGTGTACCCTTTTATATATGGGTTTATAGCATATTAAAATATAATAAAAATGGTCTTAATTTATCACTGTGAACTATTTTAATTTATATGTATATTGACAAAGTTTGGATTTTCAATATGCATTTAGTCAATGATGTGATAATAAAAAAAAATTCTATTACAATCCGTTTGTCTGTAAGAGCATAACCATCTCAAGGAGTCGAGATTTCAATGAGTTAATTTTCATTTATATATGTTTTTTTCATAGGTTCATTTCCCATGCCCCTAAGTAAAGAATACAAGCAATATATATAACGAGTTTACCTAGAACAAGTTGGTCACTGAACAAAGCTAGTTCAACATACTCATTTTTCTTCAACTAGATTTTAAGACAGTTTCACTGCAATTTATTGTATAGGGGATATGCAACCACAACGCTCAAGTTTGAAATTACCAATTAAGGGCAGGTTTTGGTTCACTCAACTTTCTCCCCGAGAAAAGAGAAATTGTGAACAGATTCTAAACAGTAAGAAACATTTTACAAACAGTAAACATAATAGGGGATTTGGAATGACATGATGGTATGAACAGATATCCCCTTTTGAGCTTGGAGTGAATGTAGGGGTAGGTGAAGCTACCACCTTGCATTAGTTGTAATCTCCTTAACGTATGTTGGAAAGCGGAGTGAATCATGACCATTGTGTGGGACCAGATTAAATGGACAACAGAGATGACTACAAAAACCTCAACAATATGGAAGTGTTAGGCATGCATTTACAACTGGTACATATACATTGGAAGTGTTAGGCATGTGTTTACAACTGGTACACATGCATTTTAATGTATACAATCTTGTAACACATTAGTACATTTGGAACTGTGAAGCATTTCCCATAATTCCTAACGACTTTGGAATAGGCACATTGTTATATATGGGACTGTAACGCTTAAAACCTTGGGTTGGAATGGAAAGTAGAGAAATAAATCTTTCATTACAATTTTTGATCTCAAAATTTATAATGAATTGGACAATGCATATTTGCAACAACTCTTTCATTACGATTATTGATCTCGGAATTTATAATGAATTGGACATGGATTTGCTACAAACAATAGGACTGAAACCTTGTTCTTAATCATAGAAACAACTCTTTCATTACGATTTTGTATCTCAAAATTTATAATGAATTGGACAGTGCATATTTGCAACAAGTCTTTCATTACGATTATTGATCTCAGAATTTATAATGAATTGGACATGAATTTGCTACAAACGATAGGAATGAAACCCTATTCTTAATCATTACAATATAGGTCAATTTCTACTTGATCAATGGCGACAAATTTACTAAGAAAAAATTACACCATTTAATCACAACTTAGGGTCGGAAAACATGGTATGAGATTTCACAAAAACAAGGGCATTTCAACTTCTCATGGACACTGGACAAGAGAAGACAAAATGATTATCCAGTCCACATGAATGCATATTATAGTTGGTAATATGGGAAAGGCTCCAGTGTATCAGGGAGGAAGTTGTTGGGTTGATGCAAACTCTACATTATATTACATATTTATCTAAAAGTTTAGATATCACCAAGTTTACATTGTTTTTTCTTCTTGGGTTGGAAAAGCTAGCGGCTCAAATGTAAATCCATTTTTATGAAGCTCCATGGTTTGGAAATTCATCCTATTCTTCATTCCCCATAGGAAATCCACTAGTGAATTTTACTTCTACTTTTATTTCAGGATTGACAGAAGTAAAGAGAACTGGGTCCAGTAAAAATATTATCTCCTGCATAGATGTGGTTTCAAATCAAAAGAGCCCAAAATTATAGAGTTGGTGCAACACCATGTTTCCCCCAGTCTGTAAAAATAACTATACTGGCCAAGAACTATGGCAGACTCAAAGATGTGAATGTGTGATTTTGAATGGACCTTAGTATAAAAGGTTGACGAATGTAAATAATGTTATGAATATATGTTGCAGGACTGCTGGGAGGGGGATGTGCTGAAAAGAGACCACGATGGATGATGAAAGGTGGTGGAAGGCACCTGTAATGGTGGCGTTAACTTCCACCGAAACAAATATTGTATTTGGTCTTCACTGGCCCGAAGATCAAGAGCGCCTCGTTGGCCCCGAAATGAATTACTCGCCAGGTTGGTAGGTGAAGAGGCTCCTCATGAGTTAATGAGGGACGGGGGTGAACCACCCATCTGTGGAAGCCTCAGACCTGACCACCGCGGGGAAGTTCGTGCCACATGCAACCTCGCCGAAAAAGAAAAGGCAGGAAAGAGGTGTGGAAGGGGGCAGTCGCAACAGAGATCGCAAGAGGGGAGAAATCGGAAGGACTCTGGAAAAATATACAGAGTGATTGATAAGCAGAGAAGAAGGAGAGTGACCTTCGTTCTCGACTTCTGATGAACAGAGACTCAGTCTCACAGCATCGTGGTCTAAGCTTGGGGGTGGCTAGTGGTAAATCCATTTGGAATCGCTAAGCCTACGGTTGGGTGGAAACGAGCACCCCTCTCAACAGTTGCATCAAACCTGGTGTTTTTCTTATAAGTGTTATATTTCGTATCTTGAAATTAATATTTTGACATGTATGCTCATGGTTTGTGCAATTATGAATGGTTTCAGTGTAATACTGTATGTTTGGTATTTTGATCACAAATGGTGGATGTATGCTTATATTGGAAAGACCTCCTATGGCTTACGTAAATATATATATATATATATATATATTGAACGGATTCAGTTTTCAAGTCGATTCTCGGGAAATTTATTCCCTTATTTGTCTCAAGTAATTCCCTAGATAGATCTCCCCACAGGGACACCCTTTTTTAAAGTTTATCCAAGGATCTGCTGGAGGATTTTATGCTGTAAGTCTTAAAGCCATGCACGAGAGAGAATGGTCCTCTTAGACTTCGACATTTTGGTATTTCGACACCTGGGGTACCTAAGTGCGAGTGCCCTTATACTCGCAACTCCCGAAACCCCGACTTGCGAAATCTCGATGGAAGAAACCCCGAAATAAGATGAGCAGGTTTAAGAGTTGGTATTTCGGAGTTTCGGTATCCAGGAAACCCAAGGGCGAGTTCCCTTGTACTCGCAAGTCCCAAAACCCCAACTTGAGAAATCCTGAAACGATAACGTGCAGATAAATTATGATATTTCGGCATTTCAGTACCCAGAATACCTAAGGGCGAGTTTCCTTATACTCGCAAGTCCCGAAATCTCGACTTGCGAAATCCCGACGGAAGAAACCCCAAAATAAGATGAGCAGGTTTAAGAGTTGGTATTTCGGAGTTTCAGTGCCCGGAATGCCCAAGGGTGAGTTCCTTTGTACTCGCAAGTCTCAAAATTCCGACTCACGAAATCCTGATGGAGGAAACCCTGAAATAGTGGAGCATGCTTAGAGTTTGGTGTTTTGGAGTTTCGGCTCCCAGGAAACCCAGGTGCGAGACCTCCTGTCGTCGCATATCCAGAAAACCTGGTTTGTGAATTCTCGAAATAGGTTGAGCGATATATATATATATATATATATGTGTGTGTGTGTGTGTGTGTGTGTGTAGGTTTCGGAGTTTCGGCTCCCAGGAAACCCAGGTGTGAGACCTCCTGTCTATGCATATCATGAAATCCTGAAGTATGAAACCCCGAAATAAGTATAGCGTGGATAAGTTTTGACATTTCAATGTTTCGGCACTTAGGATACCTAAGGGTAAGTTCTCTTGTACTCGTCAATCCTGAAATCCCGACTTGCGAAACCCCAGAATAGTGTAGCGTGATTAGAGTCTTGATGTTTAGGCACATGGGATATCTAAAGGCAAGTCTCTTGTACTCGCCAATCCCAAAATCCTGACTTGCGAAACCCTGAAACAAGCTTAGTGTATATATATATGAACTTCGGAGTTTCGGCTCCCAGGAAACCCAGATGTGAGACCTCTTGTCATCGCACATCGTGAAATCCCGACTTGCGAAACCCCGAAACGAGCTTAGTGTATATATATGAATTTCGGAGTTTCGGCTCTCGGGAAACCCAGATGCGAGACCTCTTGTCACCGCACATCGCGAAATCCTGACTCACGAAACCCCGAAATGAGCTTAGCGTATATATATGAATTTCGGAGTTTCGGCTCCCAAGAAACCCAGATGCGAGACCTCTTGTCCTCGCACATTGCGAAATCCCAACTTACGAAACCTCGAAGGGAGTTTAGAGGGTATATGAGCTTCAGAGTTTCAGCTCCCGGAAATCCAAAGGATATGAACCCCCATCTTCATACATCACAAAATTCCAGTACGCGAAGTCCCGGTAGGTGAAATCCTGAAACAGCCTGGTGTGAATAGGATTTCGGGTTTCGGAGTTTGAAGAGTTGAAGAACTCGACTCTCTGGCACTTCGAACTCCCGGTTCCCTAAGTCCCGAAATGGGAAAGGCGCCTCTTGTCTTAGCCCGGGGTCACAACCGATGGACACATGGGAGTAAATCCTATGCTTGGTGCATGAGTTGTACAAGATGGATATTCAACGAAAGAACCAATGAATTGGTGTGGTGAAGGTCCCGATTGGAGGACCTAGCTTATGCTAGAACCTCATAGGAATTCAGGAACTCTGTCCCTCGAAGAAGGGGATAAAAAGCCGAAAAATCTTAGTTCTCGTAGTGGGTGTGTTACAAATTGGTATCAGAGCATGGTTACAACACTTGGCCTGCTTGGGCTCATGAACGAGTTGCGCAGGAGCTCCATTCGAAACACTCCTAAAAGGAGTAACCCCCTGTCTTAACCTTCTTAATCAAAAGTCAAAGTTAAGAATGAAAACTCCTATTGTGTGTGTGCATGTGAAAAATATGAATTATGTACTGGTTATACATGAATATAAATATTGACTAACAACCAACGTTTTTCTTTTGCACACAAAGCGGAAGATCAACCGTGGGAAATTGCAGACGTAGAGAATGGTGACTCACTAAGAGGTGGGGGAAGGCTCCCACAATGGAGACGAAGTGTCTGATGAAAGGAGGGCAGTAGGGACCCCTCAAAATCTAGTCGATATTGTGAGGAGCCTCATGGTCGAATTACAAAGCTACAAGGCTGACAATGAGAGGATGATGAAAGAACAAGAGAAGCAAACAAAAATTAACGCAGTTTTACTGCAGAGCTTATCCGACCTACAAAGACAAATGCAGCATGAACCTGAGGTATAGAAACATGGTCATATCAGTGGCCACACTGAGAGGATCACCTTGAAAAAGGTCCATCCCAGAGGTAAAGGACAAGCGGCAGACGATTCCTCTGGGAAGGAAGTTGGCGGTTCGGAGGGCACTTCTAGCAGCAGAACTAGTTCTTATTCTCGAAGAAGACAGAAGAAGCGAAATCTTTCCAAGGGTCATAAATTCGAAGAATTCATGAAGGCCAAACCACCCTCCTTCAACAGTGAAATAAAGAAGGGAGAGGAAGCAGAGGCTTGGCTACCTGGACTAAAGAAGTATTTTAGAGTCCATGACTTCTTAGAAAATTTGAAGGCCTGAGTGGCCACCTTCAACTTGAACAGAAAGGCTTCCATTTGGTGGGAAGACCTTAAGAATGTGAAAGGGGTTCGCGAAGAGGACCTGTCTTGGGAACGGTTTGAGAAATACTTCCCGAAGAAGTATCTGTCGAAAAAATATTTCAACGAAAAGACTAAAGAATTCCATGAACTCAAACTAGGGAAACTCACTATAGAGGAATATGTCAATAGATTCCTCGAGTTGTTGAGGTATGTACCTTATATAAAAGTAGAAAAGGCAAAGGTGCAACGTTTCATCAGCGGACTACCTAAGGACTATTGGAACAGAATTGAATTTGATGAGCCAAAGACCCTAGAAGGCACTATCCGAAAGGCAAGATATTGTCATGAACAGTTTGGACATCGGACAGAACCTCGTGAAGGCTAGAAACCGAAGAATAGTTCAAGATTTCAAAGAAAGGGGATTAAATCCCCAAGATTTAGGAACTATAAGAAGAACTCAAGGATGAGATTCCCAGCCAAGAGTGTACACCAGCAGAACTTTCCCTCCTTCGGAGGAAATAAAACTTTTGGATCTGCCCCAGTAAAGACTGATAACCCAAAGAGAGAACCTTTGAAATGTTGGGCTTGTGGAGAAGAACATCTACTAAAGGACTGCATGCACTGACAACAGAACAGTCGAAGAATTTACAACGTTCAAGAAGCTACCATCGTCAATGACATGGCCAAGAGTGTGCTGCAAATTTATGTAGCCTTGGATAATAACAAAGATGACCACCAAGCTTCAGTGGTGGAAATCGAAGGTATGATCACCAACCATCTAGTGTCTATTCTGATTGACCCTGGTTCAAATTTGAGTTATATAGCCCCTAAGGTTGTTGATAAATGTAAACTACAAGCACATAAAAACGTGAAGCCATGGTTGGTACAGTTAGCCACCGCCACCAAAAGAAGGGTAGCGGAGGTCATAATAGCCTGCCAATTCATTATGGGCGAATTCCCCACCCAAGAAAACCTTAACATATTACCCCTGGGATCATATGATTTGTTGATTGGTATGGACTGGCTAGCCACCCATAAAGCCAAACTGGACTGTTACCATAAAACCTTGGAATGTGTAAGTGAAGAAGGAAGGGGAATAACCCTTCAAGGGATCCAAAAACCTGTCTTGGTGAGACAAATATCAGCTCTACAAATGAGAAGGTATTGCAGAAAAGGATGTCCATTGTATGCAATACAGGTGTTGAAAACAATTGAAGGTGACAAACCAAGCCTAGGAGACCACCCCACGCTGAGAGAATACAAAGATGTATTTTTGGAAGAGGTATCGGGTTTACCTCCGAGAAGGGACATCGACTTCTCAATAGAACTTGCACCAGGAGCGGTGCCAGTGTATAGGACACCCTACAGGATGAGCACACCTGAGCTAGTTGAACTTAAATTACAACTGAAAGAAATGATGGACAGAGGCTATATTCGGCCCAACGTGTATCCATGGGGAGCACCAGTCCTGTTTGTGAAAAAGAAAGACAGTACCCTCCGACTGTGTATAGATTATAGACAACTCAATAAGGTAACTATAAAGAACAAGTACCCCTTACCCAGGATCGATGACTTGTTCGATCAATTGGGAGGTGCCTCTATCTTCTCGAAGATTGACTTGAGATCTGGATACCGTCAAGTCCGAATCAAGGGCGAAGACATCCACAAAACTGCCTTTGGGACGAGATATGGTCACTACGAGTTTGTGGTAGTACCATTCGGATTGACCAATGCCCCTGCCACTTTTATGTGCTTAATGAACAATGTGCTCAGCAAATTCCTAGACAAATTTGTGCTGGTTTTTATTGATGACATATTAATTTACTCCAAGAATAGAGAGGAACATGAGGAACACCTTAGACTTGTGCTTCAAGTGCTAAGAGAACATCAACTCTATGCCAAATTTAGCAAGTGTGACTTTTTCCAGAAGCAAATACATTACTTGGGCCATGTCCTATCTGAAGAAGGGGTAGCAGTAGACCCTGATAAGATCAGGTCTATCATGGAATGACCTACCCCAAAGGACGTTTCGGATATCAGATCCTTTATGGGATTAGCAGGATACTTTAGGAGAATTATAAAAGGATTCTCCAAGATTGGTTGTCCAATCAGTGCCCTCCAGAAAAAGGGGACAAAATTTACATGGACACAAAAATGTGAAGAAAGATTTCAAACCCTGAAACATCTATCAACCCACGCACCCGTGTTGAAGATCGTTGATCCCGAAGCTGACTTCCTCGTGTGCACAGATGCCTGTAAGGAAGGGCTCGGAGGAGTCCTTATGCAGGGAGGATGTGTGCTCTGCTATGAGTCCCAAAAATTGAATGAACACGAAGTCAACTATGTGACCCATGATCTAGAGCTGGCCGCTATAGTGCACGCCCTAAAAATGTGGAGGCATTACCTCCTAGGAAGGAAATTTGTACTTATGACAGATCACTGTGGATTGCGATATTTGTTTGACCAACTGAAGATCAATTCCATACAAGATAGGTGGATGGCCCTCCTTAGCAAGTTTGATTTCGAAATCAAACACATTAAAGGAAAAGAAAATAGGGTGGTCGATGCCCTTAGCATAAGTATGAAAACAATTCACCTGGCAGCGGTGAGCACCTGTAAGACGAATGTCAAGGAAAGAGTAAAAAATGCACAAGAAACAGATCCCTTCATCCAGACCGTGACCTCGTACCTACAACAAGAGCCCACCAGGGTAAAGTACGGAGACTACCAGATGATGGAAGGAGGTCTGCTCACTTACCGAAGAAGATTGTACATTTCAGATTGTGACGACTTGAAGAGGTTCATACTGGATGAACTACATAAAAGACCCTATATTGGTCATCCAGGATACCAGAAGATGATCACGACCACCAGGAAACAGTTCTATTGGCCTGGATTGAAGAAAGACATAGCTGAGTACTTAGCCAAATGCATAGAATGCCAACAACTTAAAGCAGAACACCAACACCCAGCAGGATTATTACAACCTCTACCAATCCCAGAATGGAAATGGGAAATCATCTCCATGGATTTCATCACCAGATTACCAACCTCGACCAAACAGAATGACGCCATCATGGTAGTGGTGGATAAATTGAGCAAGTCCGCTCATTTTATCCATGTCATGTCAACTTGTAAGGCAATAGACATTGCCAACGTATTCATGAAGGAGATATTTAGACTGCATGGTATGCCGAAAGAGATCGTGTCTGACAGAGACACGAAATTTACTTCCAACTTTTAGAAATCACTGATGGTTGGTTTGGAGACCAAGTTACTATTTAGCACAGCCTATCACCCTCAAACTAATGGACAGACGGAGTGGGTGAATCAAATATTAGAAGACATGCTTAGGATGCATGTAATGCATCAACCCAAAAGGTGGGAAGACTACCTGCCACTAGTGGAATTCGCCTACAATAATGGCTACCAAGAGTCCCTGAAGATGAGTCCTTTCGAGGTCCTCTATGGTAGGTCGTGCAACACTCCTGTCATTTGGAGTAATCCCGTAAACAAAATTTCTTTTGGACCCGACATGTTGAGAGAAATGGAACAACAAGTGACTCAGATAAAACAAAACCTGAAGGTCTCTCAGAATCGGCAGAAAAGTTACGCTGACCAAAAGAGAACTCCAAGAGAGTTCAAGATGGGAGATCATGTATATCTCAGAGTTAGGCCCAGGAAGAGTTCCCTGAAAATGGGAACTTGTGCCAAGTTGGCACCTCAGTATTGTGGACCCTTTGAGGTTCTAGATAGAGTGGGACCTGTAGCCTATAGGCTAGCACTTCCTCCCACAATAAAAGCACATAATGTTTTCCATGTTTCATTATTGAAGAAATATGTACATGATTCTAATCATATAATTGACTGGTCTGTGATCCAGGTGGAACTGGAGGGAGAATTCCTACCAGAACCTCAATGCATACTGGACAGAAAAGAAACCCCGATTCGAAACCGAACCATCGCACAGGTCAAGGTGCAGTGGAGACATTTTGGCCCAGATGAGGCTACATGGGAAATGGAGGATGCCATGAAACAAGCATACCCGATTTTTTTTACCTCTGCACATTCATGTCATATTGATAGATAGAACATCAAGGATGATGTTCCTTTAAGGGGGAGGGAATTTTAACACCATGTTTCCCCCAGTCTGTAAAAATAACTATACTGGCCAAGAACTATGGCAGACTCAAAGATGTGAATGTGTGATTTTGAATGGACCTTACTATAAAAGGTCGAAGAATGTAAATAATATTATGAATATATGTTGCGGGACTGTTGGGAGGGGGATGTGCTGAAGAGAGACCACGATGGATGATGAAAGGTGGTGGAAGGCACTTGGAATGGTGGCATTAACTTCCACTGAAACAAATACCATATTTGGTCTTCACTGGCCCGAAGATCAAGAGCGCCTCGCTGGCCCTGAAATGAATTACTCGCCAGGTTGGTAGCTGAAGAGGCTCCTCATGAGTTAATGAGGGACGGGGGTGAACCGCCCATCCATGGAAGCCTCAGACCTGACCACCGCGGGGAAGTTCGTGCCACACACAACCTCACCGGAAACGAAAAGGCAGGAAAGAGGTGTGAAAGGGGGTAGTCGCGACAGAGATCGCAAGAGGGGAGAAATCAGAAGGACTCTGGAGAAATATAAAGAGTGATTGATAAGCAAAGAAGAAGGAGAGTAACCTTCGTTCTCGACTTCTAACGAACAGAGACTCAGTCTCACAACATCATGGTCTAAGGTCAGGGGTGGCTAGTGGTAAATCCATTCGGAATCGTTGAGCCTACGGTTGGGTGGAAATGAGCACCCCTCTCAGCAGTTGCATCAAACCTGGTGTTTTTCTGATAAGTGTTATATTTCGTATCTTGAAATTAATATTTTGACATGTATGCTCATGGTTTGTGCAATTATGAATGGTTTCAGTGTAAGACTGTCTGTTTGGCATTTTGCTCAGAAATGGTGGTTGTATGCTTATATTGGAAAGACAACCTATGGCTTACGTATATATATATTGAACGGATTCAGTTTTCAAGTAAGTTCTCGGGAAATTTATTCCCTTATTTGTCTCAAGTAATGCCCTAGATAGATCTCCCCACACGGACACCCTTTTTGAAAGTTTATCTAAGGATCTGCTGGAGGATTTTATGGCGTAAGTCTTAAAGCCCTGCACGAGAGAGAATGGTCCTCTTAGACTTCGACATTTCGGTATTTCGACACCTGGGGTACCTAAGTGCGAGTGCCCTTGTACTCGCAAGTCCTGAAACCCCGACTTGCGAAATCCCGATGGAAGAAACCCCGAAATAAGATGAGCAGGTTTAAGAGTTGGTATTTCGGAGTTTTGGTATCCAGGAAAACCAAGGGCGAGTTCCCTTGTACTCGCAAGTCCCGAAACCCCAACTTGCGAAATCCCGAAACGATAACGTGCGGATAAATTACGATATTTTGGCATTTTGGTACCTGGAATACCCAAGGGCGAGTTTCCTTGTACTCGCAAGTCCCGAAATCTTGACTTGCGAAATTTCGACGGAAGAAACCCCGAAATAAGATGAGCAGGTTTAAGAGTTGGTATTTTGGAGTGTCGGTACCCAGAATACCCAAGGGTGAGTTCCTTTGTACTCGCAAATCTCAAAATTCCGACTCGCGAAATACCGATGGAGGAAACCCCGAAATAGTGGAGCATGCTTAGAGTTTGGTGTTTTGGAGTTTCGGCTCCCGGGAAACCC
>ML787287.1:165685-177284 GCA_009831015.1 Picea engelmannii | reverse complement strand
TTCCTTGATCATACACATAGGTTAACTATTGAATATATTGTGCTATCTTCACTTTGGTTGGTTTGTGTTGTCTTGGTCTGGACTTCACGAGAGCACTGGAGCGAAGCAGGAGCAACAAAGACCCTAGGAAGCGATAATAAGGTGTGTTACTTGTTTCTTCCTCCTAGTTAATTCAATGGTCAAAACCTAGGGAAAGAGTCATGTCCTGTCCTATTTTGTTCTGGGTCCAGGTGGATCTAGGGAGATCAGTTAGTGTCCGCACTTACCGATTAGTCCGATAACAAAATTGGCGACGCCACTGGGGAACAATCCCATTTTCTTTGTGGATTTTGGTGTTTTTTCTGTGGCCATTTTCTCTTGTTTTAATTTTCTCCTGTCCTATCAATCTCTGAGTCTTCAGGATATCCTGATAGACCCTCTGGGTCCAGAGGCCTTTTCAAATTTTGCTTCATTTTCCAAAATTTTGATTATGTTCAGACATTCTCGCACTACACTTCACTACAGCCTGTGAGAATTGGTAGAGTTCGCACTCTGCCTTTAGGTTTCAGTGTGAGGTTCTCGCACCCTGCTCAAGGGTCACCTGCGAGAATCAGTGATTCTCGCACTGTGTAATATTGCCTACCTGCGAACTCAATTTTTCAAAAGTTTGGATTTGAGTTTTGGTATTTTCAACTGCCCATATCAGTTTGATTGCCTCATAAAAGTTTCTTGGACCATTGATTGATGTATTTCTTGTCTTCGTTTGTGTGCATGAACAGTCTTAGTATTTAAGGCTCTTCTTGTCACTTTTGTCTTGACTTTCGTTTCTTGACTTTTCTTGGCAACACCATACTCTCTGATTTCGGAATCTAAGTGTGTTTGATTAGTTAAGGACTGGTGATCGGTTGAAAGTTTGAGTTGTATTGGTCTTGATCATTTGCTTTGTTTGAAAGTTCATTTTTGAAAAGACTAGATTGGTTTGCTCTTTATTTTTGTTTTCATTGAAAGAGTTGATTGGGTTTGTCATTGCTTGTTCATTTGGCTTTTGATTTTCTGTACTCTCGCTGTCATAGTGTGGGTCCTTTTTGAAAAGTGAACAAAAGTTTTTCTTTCAAAAAATCATTTTTCGTTTTCGGAAACATTGAAAATCAAATTATTAAGATTGTTGAAGTTATTGAAAAAGACACAATAGAGAATTGTCATTTGATAAGTGATTTGTTGCATTTGCATTTTAAAGGAAATTTTGCATTGTAGTTCAAGGTTGATCTGGAAAACTTTCTCTTTCCCTCTCATACATAGGATTCATTGAATGAAAAGTGATACATTTCATTCTCATCCTTGCATTGTTGGGTCAGAGTCATACAACATGAGTTTCACTTCCGTTTCCTTTGAGTAAACAACAATTCTTAATAACACTGCGTAATCATAAAATTTATCTAGTAACTCTTTTCTAGGGCTCTCTTACACCAACATTTAGCTAGGCTAGCGCTTTGGAGTAGGATGAGAGATACACTCTCCGAAAGCACAAAACACACAATAGCATCTTGTGTTAGGGAGTGTTAAATTCCATTTGCAACATCTTGTCCTGGGAAGCCCTTCTCACACAAGGGTCAAGCACGAGGTCGCATTGATATTGGCAGAGTTACTCACCCTGCTTTGTTGGTATCAGTGTAGAGATTGCACGTATTGAGGGGATCACTCGGAGGTATACCCAAAATGATGAGTGGAAGCCTTTTGAGTTGATTTCAGGCTAGATACCCTGCCCTTATGTGTGGATCAGACTGTCGATTGTTCCCCCAGGATTTATTGTTGTTAGTGGTAACCTTATTGGCCTTTATTTCTAGGTTCTTACCCAAGGTGACTGTGAAGGGGAAAGTCTTCACGGTACCTGGAATTGACATTGACCAAACTCACTCGGGCTCCTTGGAGGGTATACCCACGATTATGTGTGGGATCTTGCACCAGGGTGTAAGTCCGTTAAGCAGGTCGTCAGCGTAAATTTTCCACCCTAGCCCAGCCCCTTCTCATCTCGTTGTTGCGATGTTGGATTTCATCACCAACTAGTGGCTTCGAAATTAGAAGGTCTTGTTTGCTTAGTGTTTCTCCCTAGATTTTGTTTACTAGCGCGTGTTATTTGTTTCTCGAAGTTGACCATAGGATTTTCTTTGCGAAGTCCGTCGCTCGTTTACAATAGCTCCTCCACGTCGTTCATGTAGAATGCAGGGTTTATCTCCAGAGCATCTGGAAGGTTCTCAACCCTTGCCCACAAGCACACCTGGAAGCTCTCCTCGGGACAGTGAAGTCTCAGTCGTCTCCACACCACAAGTGGAACGAACTGACTCTCTAGAACGTTTTCGAATTACTAATACTCGAGAGGACTTTTGACGTCTCCCTGATTCCGAGCGACCATTTATGCGACTGAATTCTTCTGGAGAATTAGTTGTTACATCTTCTGGATCACCAGTTGGACCCTTTCCTGGTATAGAAGGCCAAGATATTTTTTGGTCTACAGGTGTTTTCCGCTGAGACCTTTTTGGTCCAGGTTCACCTGTGATTTCTGAAATTAATCCTCCTGTGATTTCCGAAATCTCTAACCTAGAGACAGTACCGTTGACTATTGCTTATCACTTTACCGTCCCTGCCAAAATGGCCCATCTTTCAGATACTATGAGTGTTCCAACCAGATTTCCTGTAGTTAGTCTTGCTCCCATCCACACACCGTGGATGCCCAATGTCAATCCGACACTACCACCTAGATACCGTGCGTTGAGTGCTTTCATTCCTACTCCTGCGCAAACTCCATCCGGCTCTCCTAGTGGTCCTTCTTCTTCTGGGCACTTTCTTCCCGGTTTTGTACCAACACTCCCTCAATTTCCTTTTGGAGGACCTTCTTCGTCTTCTACTGGCAATCCTAATCCTATTGGCGCTATTCTGTCATTCACTCCAGCTTATCAGTTTCTGGTTGGTGGAAAATCTCATCCAGGTAGTGTAACTCAACCCCCTCTCAGTTGGAAAATGCCAATTGGAACATTGCCCTCAATTGGTACACCACCTTCAATGGGAGGAGCCACTCCACCTTATGGGAAAAACATACCTTCGTCCTTGGCCCGGTATTAGAATCAGTTGATACAAAATTCTTCTCAATTGACTGGGGGGCAGCAGTTTCCACCTGCGTCCGCAACACCCCCTAGCATGGGCCAACCATATCCAGATTCGTTTAATCCCGTTTGGGGGGAAAATGATCAAAATCAAGCCTCTGTTCCAGGGTATAATCTGATGAGCTACTATCCTGTCCAACCACCATCGAATATGCCTGGATCTTCACATTATATGCAGACATCTTATGGTCCTACTGGTTTGCCGACAACGCTTCCTCCCCAAAGCCACCAGTACCCGCAGGTGAATCGACAGTGACCCTTTCTCGCCACTTTGGATCTTATAGATTTGTCAAGGATTTTAAATGATCCTATTCATCACTCTCCCCAATGGCCTGTTATACCAGCCAAGCTTCCCTCGGACATTCCTAAATTCGATGGCAAAGTGGGAGAGGACCCAAATAATCACGTTATGACTTTTCACCTATGGTGTTCATCCAACTCATTGATGGATGACTCTATTCGTTTACGTCTTTTTCAATGAACCCTTATCAGTTCTGCTGCGAAGTGGTATATCAAATTACCACGTGGTTTCTTCTCTGACTTTAATACTCTAGCTATGGATTTCCTTACGCATTACCAGTTACCGATCCGTTATGACACGGGCACCGAGATTTTAACTTCCTTCAAACAGACTAAAGGCACTCATATATCTAGTCACATCCATGCGTGGTGAAGGAGACGACGTCTCATTAAACTTGAGCTCCCTGATCAGTTACTGGCAGAATGTTTTACAAAATCATTTGTGAACGAAATCGGTAAGGACATTGCCATGGGTGGCGTATTCATCGAAGAGCATGCTATAAGTCGTGCTCAATATCTTCACCTCGTTTATTCGCAAATGGGAACCCTTTACGATTTATTACCTGAATTATCTCGTCCTAATTATTCCAACACTTCAACTACTCCAGCTGCCTCGCATGCAACTGACGGTGTGATTGGTATTGCCCAAGCCCAATCACATGCTGCTTCAAGTACAAACCCTAAATCTTCTTCTTCTAATGTTCAAAATGCTCCATCTCCTGCCACTCCCACCGACAAGACTTCTGAGGTAAATGTCGTCCAATATACCCCAGCCAGTAAGAACAAATCTAAAAAGGGGAGAGGAAAGAATAAGGAGGGCAAAAATAATTCTCCAGCAGAGCAAACTAAAACTACTCCTGTTGACGATCGGGATAAGCGCAAACCACGATACCCTTGCCTTATATGTGGTGATGATCACTACACGAAGGATTGTCCACGATGTGCCGAGGTCACTAAGTTCCTTCAGGGAGCCCCGAAACCACCTGCACTGGCTGTCTTGTCCCAACCCTTCCTGTCTCAACAACAGGCTCAGTTAGTCATCCATGACCAACCCTCATCTTCTACCACTTCTTATGTTTTGATGTGTATTGGTGATTCTAAGTAGAACAACGTTGCACTCATGACTCGAGCCAAAGATTATTCTCCATCTAAGGAGAAGGTTGATGATTTACCCCCTTCCTTGGTACAACCCTCTCCCACAACTCCACCTACAAACGGTCCTCTTCATATCGAACGACCGAGCCTCGACACAGTTCTACGACCCCCCCCTAAGGGTGTCGTTCGGAAATCGACTTTCAATACTCATGCTCATGCGGCCCTGAACTACAACATTGTTGAAGATCTGGCCCAAGCACCTTCTGCGATGTCAGCCCTTGAAGTCCTTCAAACTTGTCCTGCACAATGGAAGGCACTATTGAAAGCTATCGGTGGAATTGACCCAATGGATACGAATTTGATAGTCTTTGACTTGGATGATCACATTCCAAGGTTACCCCCTCAACTCACATTCCAGATACAAGTTGTTGTCTCTGACAAGAACATTTGTCGAACGGTTATCGATGAGGGTGCTTCAACGTGTGTCATGTCTCTTGCTTGCTAGAAAGCCATTGGCTCTCCTTCTCTGAATGAATCACAAAACACTCTTAAAGCCTTTAATGGCTCTAGTTTTAAGCCCTATGGTGTTCTTCCTTCATTTCCCATCACTTTAGAAGGTAAAACGGTCCAAGTCAAAGTGGAAGTCTTTGACGCTCCCCTTGATTACAATCTTCTGCTTGGACGCAACTGGATCGATTCCATGCGTGTAGTCGTGTCGACACTTTTCTGTGTAGTATGTTTCCCTCATCAAGGAAAGGTTGTTACCATCAACCAACTTGCCTTCTTTAATTCCGATACCCGTACTGGAAACGTACCGTTTATTGTTAAACCCCACCGGGTTATGATAATGTTGGTGTAGACCTTCTAAAGGACTCATCGTTAATGGGTACTTTCCCCATTCCACCGCCCGATGTTCCACGCTTGTCTGTTGCTTCCATCAACATGATATCCACTTTGCCTCACGAACTTCCTGTGTCTCACAACCCCTGGATAGTCCCTGACCCTGGAGATCATCTTCGTTTCGGCAACGCCATGCCGTTAAGTCCGGTTGAGTCCACCTATCAGGCCATTCAATCAACAACACCTTCTACCTCTTCTCTTGATGAGTTGTCTCCCAATCCTTTTCGTGTTATTTTTCCCACTGACGAGATGATCATGTATGTCATGGAAGACACCCCTTGGGACAATGGGCATCATCGTTCCATTCTCTTTCTGGATCAACACACTCTTGAGAACTACCAATGGATTTCGACCCCATCGACCGTTGTTGTCATCTCGACCGTTCCCGCAACTACACACGATGTGTTTGCTGAAGGGAACTTAAGCAATATCTCACCCATGATTCCCATTGACATCTCCATTAAACCTGGAATCGTCGAAAATGTCCATATTGGAGCTTCGTGTTCTCCTGACAAAATAGTCACTTATACGTCCATGTTCAAAGAGTTTCGTGACATCTTCACCTGGAGTTATGAAGAAATGTCGGGTATCGACCCTGAAATTGTGATACATGAGATAAATACATATCCTGACGCTAAACCCGTCCGACAACACCTTCGTCCAATTCACCCTCGTAAAGCGGCTGCTATAAAACTCAAAGTCGAGAAACTTCTGAAAGCCGACTTTATTTATCCAGTGGCTCTCACAGACTGGGTTTCCAATCTTGTCCTGATTGACAAGAAACAAGGTACAATTCATGTATGTGTTGATTATAGGGATATCAATAAAGCTTGTCCAAAAGACAATTTTCCTACCCCTTTCGTCGATCAGATTGTCGATGACTGCGCCAAAAGTGAAATCTTCTCTCTCATGGATGTTTTCTCCAGCTATAATCAAATTAACATCGTTCCCGAGGATCAACATAAGACTTCTTTTATTTGTCCTTGGGGTACTTTTGCTTATAGGAAACTTCCTTTCGGTCTTAAGAACGCTGGCGCAACTTTTCAATGCGCTATGTATTACACTTTTCATGATATCAAGCATATCGTTCAACCCTATTTGGACGATTTACCCGCTCATTCTATGCGCAAAGTTGATCACCCCACCCACCTCCGAGCCATTTTCATTTGCTGTCGGTTCTACCGGATCCGTTTAAATCCTCATAAGTGCATTTTTTGTGTAGAATCTGGTCGTCTTCTAGGTTTTATCGTTTTGCGTCAAGGGATCCGGGTGGATCCTTTGAAGGTAGAGGCGATCCTTAATCTCCCTCCTCCTTCTACACTTCACCAGTTGCAAAGTTTACAGGGGAAAGAAAACTTTCTTCGTCGTTTTATCCCGAATTACGCCGAGATAACTCGTGGATTTACGCGGCTATTAAAGAAAGATTCAGAGTTCGTTTGGGATACCATTTCCAACAATGATTTTGAAGCTTTGAATTTATCCCTGACACGAGCTCCGCTTCTCTTCCCCCCCGATTACAGTCGCGATTATTTCATTTACCTTGTTGCCTCGGATTACACCATTGGCATGGTTCTTGTCCAGGAGGATGATGCGCACGACGAACATGTTATTTACTACTTGAGTCGAAGTCTCACACCGATTGAAATCAAGTATCAACATGTCGAGAATCTGGCCTTGGCTGCCGTTCAATCCGTTCAACACTTCCGGCATTATATCCTCTCATGCAAAACTACTGTGATTTCTCATTGCAACCCTATGCAACATATTTTGACACGTCAATTGCTAGGGGGAAAATTTTCCAAATGGATTGTGATACTCCAGGAGTTTGACTTGGAATTCGACCGCGCCAAGTCCAAGAAGTCCTTAGTTTTTTCTGAGTTGATATGCGATTTTCCTCATTCTGCAACGGAAAATGTAGCAGTTGATTCATTACCCGATGAATCTCTTTTCCTTATTAGCACTGATGATATTTGGTATGGGGATATCATTATATATATCCAAACCTAGACTTTCCATCCTACTTTGTCTAGTACTGAACGACGTCGCGTACGCTATCAAGCTCGTCAATACATTATCCTTGGCGATACTCTTTACCATCGGGGGATTGACTCTGTTTTTCGACGTTGTCTAACGTTCGACGAAGCCGAGAAAGCTCTGAACGACTGCCATTCTGGAGCATGTGGTGGTCATATGTCTGGGTATGCTACTACCCAAAAGATATTACGCGCGGGTTATTTTTGGCCTTCTTTGTTTAACGACTGCATCACCGCCGTTCAGAAATGCCATGCCTACCAGACCTATAATCAGAAAATTTGGTCACATCCTGCTCCTCTTCACCCTGTGGTCTCAGTTGGTCCCTTTGCGAAATGGGGCATCGATTTCATGACATGTCACCCTCACTCGGCCGGGGGGCATGGTTACATCATTGTAGCCGTTGATTACTTTACGAAATGGGTCGAGGCGATGCCAACATTTCACAACACTGGAAAGACCGCAACATTGTTCCTTTTAATCACGTCATAGCTCGTTTTGGTGTTCTCCAAGCTACCGTCACTGATCACGGTAGCCACTTTAGGAATTTTATGATGTCTGAACTTACTAAAAAGTTGGGTCTTCACCATGATAACTCAACGCCCTATTATCCACAAGCCAATGGCCAAGTCGAAGCAATCAACAAAGTTCTCATAACTATGCTCCGACGAATGGTAGGGATTCATAAAACAAGTTGGCACACAATGTTGTTTTCATCATTGTGGGCGTATCGGACATCTGTCAAGTCCGCTACTGGGTTTACACCTTTTTAGTTAGTCTATGGTGTGGAAGCCCTTCTCCCTATAGAATGCGAGATACCCTCTTTGAAACTAGTTGTTGAACTCCTACCCAATACTTCTACTGAGGAAGAACGTCTATTGTATCTTATGCGATTAGACGAAACTCGACGTGATGCCACCCTAGTCATAGAAGCTCAGAAAAAGCATGTCAAGGCCCAATACGACAAGCATGTCAAGCCTCACGTTTTTTCCGAAGGTGATCTTGTTCTTCTATATGAACAAGATCGAGATATGTTAGGAGCTGGGAAATTCGAACCCATGTGGAAGGGTCCTTATATCGTTCGACGAGTTTTGGACAAAGGAGCTTATGAGTTGGTAGATTACGATGGTATCCCTTTGAGTGAACCCAGGAATGGGTTGTACTTGAAGAAGTACTATGCATAAAATCATTTGTGCACTAGTACTTGTATTTTTATTGTATCATACTTCTTGTGTGTTACTATAGTTTGCTTTTGTCGTTATCTGGTCTCTGCCCTTATGTGACATTGTGTTTGATTTCCAGATGTCGGAGTCTTCGCTACCCTATATTGGCTTCACTGATGGCGCTAGCCGTAGTACTCAGAACCTTGCTTCTGCTGCGTGGAAAATTTACGCCCCTACAAACGAACTTGTCTCCTTACGAGGTGTGTGCCTCGGTCGTGCGAGCAACAACATTGCAGAGTACAACGTCGTTATTGAATTATTGGTTAATTCTATCTCGCTCGGAATTCGTCATTTGGTTGTACGACTTGATTCGCAGCTTGTAGTACTACAGTTAAGTAATGTCTACTCTATTCGAGGTCCTACTTTGTTACGGGTTTATTTGCGAATTCGCCTCTTGGAACGTTATTTTGATCACATTGAATATCAACATATTCCTAGATGTATAAATACATTAACAAATGCATTGGCTAATTATGTATTGGACATACATTTGAATCATTTATAAATCAATCACATCAATATTCACACAATATAGGGCAAACCAGTAGAAGCTGTATGTATATATAACGATCAAAATAGTTTTTTACAAAAAGTTTGTCTGAAGACCAAAATGTCAAAATCTGAAGCTCATAGCTTCTACAAAGTGACGTCATGGATGATGTTCACGGTAAAACACGACTTCCCTAGAAACCCTACGGAGCAGTCGACTCATGGATGCTGACACTCCTATAGTATGACGTTGATTGCGTCATGGAACCTCTTCCAGAGTCATGTCTGGAATATCTGCGGTCAAGCCTTCCAGATTTTGTTCCACCACTTGATAATCCTCAGCATATTGTGGCGTTGTCGCTACCTCTCCTCGTCGCTGAATGGGAGAAGTGTCAGGAGGTGTGTAAGGTCCAACATCTGTGTTATCAACAAACGATTTTGTATTAGTCTTTGGACGAACATATATAAAACAAAAACATTTGAATATGATAAAAATTCACAAAACATTTAAAAAGAAAATGTGTGTACTTCTTACCAAGGTCCCCCCACTGAGAATCCTCTGGTAATACTAAATCTGGATCTCCTCGGAAATCCAACCCAGCATAAGCATAGTCATCAACCATCAACATCTGTGGTTGAAGCCAGTCAAAGAAGGTATCATCATACTTGATGATCGGTCCTGCTACATGCTGGGCCATGAGACGACACCATCTCAGCATCCTTGGATCCCTGGGAGCCGATAAATTCCACTCCACATGTAGCCTCAGTAATGGTACCCTCTCAAGGAAGAAGGATACCAACAAAGATCCGTACCCGAATTGCTTCAGGTCACCTCGTCTACATTTGGTCAATTGTCTTTTTATGCTACGAAGCACAACATCTTCCCAGTTGAACACCCGAGGCTCAGTACACTCAATAGCATACTGGAAGTAACTCTGTAACGTCATGTGAGGAGAAGAACTCCCATCCATCTGAGCTATGGTGAATAAGATAGTACAGAGGGTCAAATCTCATACCCCCCAGATAACTACTTTTCCTTTCTTTCTCTCAGCCTCGGGAATGCAGTGTAAACGACAATACTCACTCATCTGTAGCCCACCACCTCTGCTACCGGTCAGGCTCACATAGTACCCCCGTCGGGACAATCCAGTCAAAAAGTAAATGTCCTCAATGTCCAAGGACAGTGTGTGGACCCCCACATGAAAAACCTGCTGATCAGGGTCCCACATGTGCACCAGGTACTCTAACAACCTGACTTGGGCCCTCATGCCTGGGATATGAAAGTACTTCAAGAGGCCACAATCTCTCAAAGCAACAATAGTAGGTGGATGATTTTCGACCATTGCATTGTCTTCTTCGTGCTCCCTTTCGTGCCATTCAAGCACCATTTTGATGTCCAATTATCTGCATAAGGGACACAAAAAGAAGATTAACAACCTTTTTCATGCTTTGGTGCTTTTTCATTGGGTAAAAATTTAAAAAAAAATTGAGCTTTGCGGTTCTCGTAGGTGCCCTGTGTGCACAGTGCGAGAACCTTGCAGGTTGCCTTAGGCTCACCTGCGAGAATGCCTCATTCTCGCAGGTCCCGTATAGCCTGCTTGCGAGAATGGAAACGCGCAATTAGGGCTCCACAAATCAACTTAAAAATGAAAATTTAACCAATGAAATTGCAAAATTAAACCATGAAAGTGTTAAGGACTAAGAGCCTACCTTATTGTCGTTGACGGCTCGCTGAATGGACGATCGTAGCTCCCCAATTTGACGCCGAACTTTGAGGGTAAAAGAGGGGCTTTTTGAGCTCAAATAGTGGAAAGGTAAAAATTATGTGGTAAAAAGAGTATTTACTCCTTTTTATTTACTTTTTCCATGTCATTATGATTTTTTATCTTTTAAACCCTAATCCCTAATGTCATTTTGAGTGAACCTTTTGCAGGCGTAATGATTTCGATGGTCAGAAACAGGGATACGAACATATATTTTTCTTTGTCATCGTGTGTTTTGATTGTTTTTTATGGTTTTTATATAAAAACCTCGAGCGTGGTCTTTGTCCGTTCTTGCGCTCGCAAATATATAAGAACGAGATCGAGCATACTTTTATCACTTTTTTGGGCTCAACAAAGTTATATGAAAAAGGAACCCCCCGGGAGTCCTCTTTAAGCTCTTTTCAGACTCTATAAACATGAAAAGATAGCCGAGCGACCTTGCTATTTTCACGCTCGATAAAGTATTTGAAGTTAGCGTCTGGTGAGCGATAATTTATCTCTTTTTCGGTCTCGTCCAAACTATTTTACGAAAAAGGAACTGAGAGAGTTCTCTTTTAAGTGTTTTTCCAGACTCTATAATCATGAAAAACCTTCGAGTTTTCTATCTCTGGACTCGTTAAACAAACATTGACAGACCCGTGATGGGACCGAACCACTCCTT
>ML787287.1:119391-146213 GCA_009831015.1 Picea engelmannii | reverse complement strand
TCAAAATTATCTATCTGTTTTGCCAAGTGTAAAGAAAAAAATAAGCATTGCTAAGATAAGAACAAATTCTCACGAGCTCCATAGTGAAACTGGGCGTTGGTCAATTCCTAAAACGCCATGGGATGAAAGAGTGTGTCACCTTTTGTGACACTAAGAAGGTTGAAGATGAAAATCACTTTCTCTTAGATCGTCCAGCCTATACCCATATTAGATCTCATTTTCAAAATATTGATCACACTACCAACCTTCCTAACCTCTTAACTCAACAAAAGTATGGTGATCTTGGAAAGCTTCTCTTAATGCTTTTCGAGCACAGAAACAAAATTCTAAAGAATCACAAGTAATCACTTACCATCTTAAGGTCCGATAGACCAATTAAATCTTAGTGGACGTTAATCATCATCATTTTACTTTTGTATATAATATATTATATTTATTTTACATAAATTTTATAGATTAATAAAAAAACTAATTTTACAAATAAATAATATAAATTTATGACAAATAAATTAATATTATCAAAATCAAGCATAATTTATTTCAAATAATTATAAATAGATATTTTCAATTATATATTTAAAAAAATATTAAAATATTATAAAATAGTTTAATTATTATTTTTAAATATTTTTACACATTTATAACAAAATTGCAAAGTAGTTTTCACATATGAAAAGCTAAACACTAACACACACTTTATTTAAATGTTTATATACACAATATTTTTCTTATCACATATATATTTAAACAAATGATAATTTTCTATTTCATAAATATTAAAACAAATTCTTGTTTTAATATAAAAGTAAAAGGATTTTACTAAATAAGTTTATTCCAACATTAAAATAATGATAAGGATGATAATTTTAAAATAAAACTCTATAAGCTATTATCCTTGTTTCGAATTCAAAACAAGAGATTAAGCGACGATGATGATAATGATAATGATAATGCAACACAAGAGTTTAACGATATCGATGATGATGATGATAATGGAACTATTCCTACAAACTCAAAGATAATCCTAAAATGTCATGTAACATGCTAAGCATAAGTGACAAGTGTACAATAGAGATTGTAATATTTGTCTTTGAGTGCCAGGAGCATCATCACAGATTTAGATTCAAGACAACATTAGCCAATTCACACTAAATAGAGTTAGCCACTTCTCAATATATCAAATAAACATTGGGTGTGAATTCCTGATGTTGTCTATGACCTGTCATTGGAGTTTTTTACTATTTTGATAAATTTTTAGAATCACATTGGATTTTTATAAAGGAACTAAGAAGTTTTCACTTAGATTTAAAAATTAAGTCTCCTCTCACTAAGCATTTTAAGTTTCACATTATAAAATATTTCTTAATTTTTAATTATGATTAGTTAAAACTAATTGACACGCTTATATGAGTATTATACTACTTGTTAATCTACTTTAAATGTTTAATTAAAAAAGTGGATAAGTCCTCTTTATTAACAATATTAATATGAAATCCTTCCTCAAATTACTTCGACATTTTCATTGCGCGTTTAGGGGATGGATATAGAAGAAATATTTATGATCAGAAACTTCTTTCCGACAACTAATTGACACGCTTATATGAGTATTATACTACTTGTTAATCTACTTTAAATATTTAATTAAAAAAGTGGATAAGTCTTCTTTATTAACAATATTAATATGAAATCCTTCCTCAAATTACTTCATAATTCTCATTCACCCATTTAAAAAGTATGCTAGTTAATTATATGTTTACTTTATTTAATCGTTGAATCTAAATTTTGAATGTGAATATACTCAAAACCCTTAGCAAACAAAATTGACTCAATCTAGGGCCACATGACCGTGGGGCATCTCGAGGCTCAAGCCCCGGTCAGTCTAAAGCGACAGCCTCGGAGGTGACAGTCACATGTGCACCCACCATATGATCCATGGCCAGTAAAGGGGTTCCCGTCACGATTGAAGTGGACACGTGCCACTCCGGTAGGTTCGGCGCCCTAACATCAGCAGAGCAGGGCCACCTGGGTAAGTGAGGCCCACGTTGATGTAGTTCTTCACTTTGTAATTGTACGGAATAAGTTGGGGCTGTTTTTCGCCACGTGTCGGTTGTGATAGCGATTGTTTAAGTAGCGAGCGGGACGCAGTGAATCAATAGGCAGCCGATGCCTGTCGGCACTATGAATGGTATTAGCATATTCAAATTATGTTATATTATAAAGGTTGATAATAATTTTTGCCAAAAAAGACCATGGGATTGCTTGTTCCAACATCCAATTCCAATATCAAATTCGGAAAATTTTGAGTGGATGGCTAACATTGTTTGGATGGTTGTTGTATTCTAAACTATTCTCTTTAAATTATTATGTTTTATAAATTAATAATATATATATATATATGATTTAGGTGTTTTTTTAGCACAGAAACAAAATTCTAAAGAATAATAAATAATTACTTATTTTTTTAAGATTTCATAAACCATTTTGATCTTAGTGGACGTTAATCATCATCATCATATATAAAATTTGTCAAAATTATTTTTTAAATAATAATAATAATAATAATATTTCAATATATATATGAAATTCATCAAGTGATATTTTAAATAATATTAATTTTTGAAGAGTATTTTTATATTATTTTTCATTAACTATAAATAATTAAATTAAAAAATATATGTTTATATATATATTTTTCTTCATTGTGTGGATTTAATGAATTTTATATTATTAGATATTGAAAATGTAATGTTGAATTAATTAATTGAATTGAAAAAGAAATCATGAAAAATTGAAAAATAATTAATTATAATAATGAAAAAGAAATTGCTATAATAAAATAAATTAAGATCAATTCATTTTAACTCTATCATGTTTTTAAAGGTATCAAATTTTTTTTTTTGAGGTATAAACTTTTTTTAGAAAACAAAATATTTTATTTTAAAATAAGAAATTACAACATCAACATGTCTATCTGAGGACTGTAGTTACTAAATTGCCCTGTGGGAAAACCAATTCATCCAGCCTCCTAGGTCCAAAACCATTGTTTCATAAAACCAGTCATATAACATCATTAAGCACCTGGAGTGGAATTGCCCTGTGGGGAAACCGATTCACCCAAGCTTCTAGACGATATAAGACAATCATAACAAATTATAATTGAAAAGACAAGTGACAAAATATAAACAAAACAACTAACAGGCCATGCAGTCTGACACCTATGTAGCTCAAGTTGTGGGTGTGTAGCGTGGTGTCATGTCCAAGGTGGGTCCCTGGAGCGATGGAGCCAAGTTTGGTGCTGCTTCGTTCACTGGAGACCTGTGCGAAGCTGGGACCAATATCGTCTCTACATCCCCTGGTGCATTTGGTGCTGCTTCTGAGGGGTGGCACGAACCCTGCAAAGAGGAGAGCATCTTCAGGATTTGTGTCCCCTTTCCATCCAGGATTTCCAGTCGAAAGCGCATGTCATCCATCCTCGAACACGAGGCCTTGCAGAATTGCAAGGTCGTATTGTACCTTTGTTTAGGTAGCACAATCTTAACAGGAGTGGGGTTGCTCCTAATGCTTCTCATGGTCACCGAAGAAACCTTCGTGTGGAGATTGGGCTGGTGGTGATTGCACTAGCGAAGGCGCAGGAGCAGAGTTCTTAGGTGAATTGGGAGGGATGACCATGGAGGGTTGCGAAGATGAAGCCAAGTCTGGTATTGATCCTGGGTTGAAGCCAAGTGAGTTCCCCAGGAGGTCAAACCATTCAACTATACACGCATAGGGCGAGGAGAGAGGCGGGAGACCACTGAGACTATGAGCGGACTGCTCCGAAGAGGCTAGCGAGGAGGGTGATGATCTATGCGAGGGTGCGGGGGAAGGCAGGGGTTGAATGGCCAGGCGTGATTGATTTTGTTGCCAAGCCAAACTACGTTTGGACTTCCCACGCAGTCTCGACATGGTTGGAGTAGAGCAAAGGTAAGTAGGCACAAGGAAATGGCGAGTAAAGCCGAAGAGCACCAGAGGAGGGCGCAGACCGCGGGATGGCTCTGACAGAACATAATGGAGATGGAGACGATGTTGGGGAGCTTCGTGGTATGAATACCACTGAGAGGGGAGGACACACATGCACAGAGGTGACCAAAGTAATGGCGGATCCATCGAACGGACGAGAGGCCAGAGCAAAATGCACTAGGATTAATGACGCTCTGGTAGCAATGAATTAGCTTTAAGTTCATGGTGTGGGAGGTAGGGAGGGGCATGCACCTATCATGTGGTTGTTGTCTCGTTGGCAGTCACCATTCCCATCCTCGCGACACCTGTCATGTACTAACACCCCATCTGGGGGTTGTCAAATCATCTTTTAAATAGTAATAATAATGTTTGAATATATATATGAAATTAGTCAAGTCATCTTTTAAATACTATTAATGTTTGAAGGTATCATTGTTAATGAAAATTTCTTTGGTATTTTTACATTATTTTTCATTAACAATAAATAATTAAATTAAAAATTATAAGTTTATATTTTTTTTTATTATATGGAGTTAGTGAATTTCATATAATATATTTAGGATATTGAAAAAAAGTAATTAATTAATTAATTGAATTGAAAAAAACTCATAATCATAAAATTAAAAAATTAAAAAATAATTAATTTTAATAATAATTTTTTTTTTTATAATAAAATAAATTAAAATAGATCCATTTTAACTTTGACTTTATCATATTTTCAAAAGGATCAAATTCCTTGACTCCTTGTCTTGAAAACATGACAACATTTTTTTTTAGGGAACAAAATTTTGACGATCAATAGTTTAGCATCTATCATTTTTTAAGCCATTCCGTGGGCTTAGATAGGGATGCCTCCTATTTCTACTAGTAGCGTAGGGGTTAAGTAAAACTCTAAAACAAGGGAAGGTGTGAAAGAGACCGGGTAAAAAACGTATTTTAACTCATTTGTTTTTTTGGTTGAGTATGTAGTATTGTTTGGAAATGGAACAATAGGGGATGCTTTAAAATACAAGAGATCCTAGATCTTTTACATGAAGGTTATAGGAACGCAAATTAATATGCAAAAGATATTTTTGGTTTGCACAAGATACACAAGGACAAAAGAGGCATCTACTAAATATCTTGTAATTTATAGAATTATTGTTCTAAAAATTATAGAATTATTGTTAAAAAAGTTTAATGTATATTGGGATTTAATGAAAGCCAATGAATATGGCTTTAATGATTGGATATGGTTATGAAAAAAAAAAGCCAATGAATATGGTTTCAATGATTGGATATGATTATAAAGCAATAAATGGCTATAGTTTTATGAGAAACTCACCATTGTCAAATCAATGTAGTTGTTACTTGTTGTTGACCTTCAATTTTATCATTATGTGGATACATTGTAATCTAATATATATATATATATATATATATATATATATATATATATATATATATATATATATTATTGTTGTTCCTAATAGGTTTCTATCAAATTTAGGGGAAACTTCTACTTTCCGGACACTGGTATCCACGTTCCCAACATTCCCACTTTCAGGAAACTCATGCAACATAGCTTTTTACTAATTTAAATAATTTATTATTAATTTTATTTAATATCATATACTTTTATTGATACAAAGATAACATTATTTATTGAGAATTATATTTTGGAGTCAATTGGGTGTACCTTGGATGGTTGTGAGGAATGATTGTTATCCTCCCCACTTGAGTTCAATTCACATAATGACATGAATAAAACTCATAATAAGTATGTTGTAATGACTTTGAGCTTATATGTATTGGAAAATTGTTTTTGATTCAAAATTGAATAGCAAAACAACCTATTTCCAAGAAAAAATTATTTTTCATTTTTATTAAAAAAAAACTATATTTTAAAATTTTCTAATTATTATTAATTTTATTTAATATTATATATTTTCATGTGTTAAAAATTTTTCATATCTATTTGATTCCGCTCATGTAAGGGACATGGAATAAAATCAACCCTCGACTTTGCTCCATACCAATAATTGAAATCAAAAGTTTTGTTGCATTATTCCACATTGAACACTTTCCACTTGTAAGTGAACAACGACAAAGTGCATGAAACCTAGATCTTAGCCATATATTGAGAAGATCCAAGGTTACTTTATAGTTATTCAATACTTTACACGGTGTCCAAAAGCTTGGAAACATATTTCTATAAATATGCCAAAAACCTCTGGGAAAAAGACAATCTCAGAAACAAGAAACAAGCGTTTTACTAAATTTAGAGATAGCTTCAAAGATATTAAATAAAAACTATATATAAACCATAATTAGTATTCTAAATTGATCTTAGGTCTAAATTATCGAAAACAAAAGGATCAAATATCCTTCTAAGAATTTTCAATCAATATATGAAATACAAAAACTGTATACATATAATTAGTCGGGGAGAAACTAGTAAACTAGATTCATGTTAAAGAAAAAAAATGACCACATCCTTCTAATAATTTTAATTTGTGTCTTATAGCTATGGTATTGAGACGTTCTACATTTTCATATTAGTGATAAAGTTAAAATTTAGTTTAAATGTTTTATAATTTATTATTTTTATTAAATTTGGTTCAAAATTTTATTAAAAATTTAAAAAAATAATTAAAATTACTATAAAATCGTTTAAATGATAATCCAATATATATAGAAACTTGATCATAAACCAATGGACCCCACCAAATTTAAATCCCTTTGAAAACTACTTCTACCAAACTACGTTGGGGAATTGGTTGTTTGCAACTATAAATAAATGAAGAAAGCAGAGTAAAAACCAAGATTGCAGGAGAAGGAATGCAGGCCTTGTACTCCTGCCATCTTACTAAGTGTCTTTCTATTTGAATTGAAATGCAGAAGCCGCTAAAGAAACAAGTTGGACAATGACTCGTCTTATCTCCAAGAAGTAATGAGCACCCAACATAGGAGATGCTTTCAGCTTCCAATGTTACGGTGAAGCCTAGGGCCAGGTAGAGGTGACGTGGATAAGATACGTGAGGGGCGACCGCCAAGTGGTGTCAAGCACTTGCTAGCTCTATGATGTTTTTTTAAAACTAACCTGATTAAATTTGAAGAGTTATTTTTAATTTCAAGGTGAAGGATATATTTTCATTCAATCTTTTACATTATGAAAAGGTAAAAAAATATTAATATTTTAATTGATAAGAGTAGATTAGTTATACACTTAACAAAATATTCTAAATAAAATATTGCACTTACCATTTTATTTAAAATGTCAAAGAAAACTCAAATACATAAGTTGAAATTTCAATAAAAAGTAATAATAATCATACTTTGTAATTTCAAATATAATATTTTGATGAATTATATATAGATTAATAATAATAAAAATTCACAACCATTTAATCAAGTTTTTTTGAGAAATTTCAAAGTGTTAAAAATGGTAATGATGGTAAGTGATTACTTGTGATTCTTTAGAATTTTGTTTATGTGCTCTGAAAACATTAAGAGAAGCTTTCCAAGATCACCATAGTTTTGTTGAGTTAAGAGGTTAGGAAGGTTGGTAGAGTGACAAATATTTTGAAAATGAGATCTAATCTAGGTATAGGGTGGAAAATCTAAAAGAAAGTGCTTTTCATCTTCAACCTTCTTAGTGTCATCCCATGGTGTTTTAGGAATTGACCAATGCTCAGTTTCACTATGGAGATCGTGAGAATTTGTTCTTATCTTAACAATGCTTATTTTTTTCTTTACACTTGTCAAAACAGATAGATAATTTTGATATTCTAGATTAGGGTTGATTACATCCTTATAATACCTTAATTTTATTTTTTCCTCTGACTCTTTATCACACCACATTTTTGTTGGCATTATTGATTATGTGTTGTCATTGATGACAACATGAGTAAAACATGTACAATAACCAGAGAAAAGGAAGATCACCTTGTGACAGAAGTAATTTGTGATCACTTTTGATCATGATAGGATAAAAAATGATCATATGATTCTAAAGCTCAAGAAAAGTAGCATGGAGAGAATCAATGTACAGAAGGAGTAACAAAGCACACGTTATTAAAAGATCAGAAGAAATAGCGATGAACATATAAGAAGGAAGAATATTAATCGAAGCTTAGAAGAGATGACACACATGAGTCGTTTGATAATGAATCAGATGAGATCGTGACCGTTTATCAAACACGGATAAAAAGACAAGTGATCGAGGAGGAATCCTGTCCGCTGATGAAGATTTCGAGACAATCCAGGACCGTCATATCGAGATGAAGCCATAACCTGGGAGAAATTAAATCCCAACCATCAGATCGGGGATAAATAAACCTCAATCGTCAGATCAGGGTTGCGCAGCAGCAGTCAACTCCGACGCTAACCACTCCAACGAAGAGAAGCCAAGAACATGTGAGTTTACCCAAAGGCCGAAGCCCTAGAGTCACAAACTCCCGTCAACCGTCGGATCACAAAATCTTGTCAGTCGTTGATCTATTCAGAGCATGCCAAGAAATACGGTGGTCAACTTCGACGCTGACCACTTCGGTGAAAAGGAGTTTGAATTGAACTAGAATTCCTGAAGCCCAAATTCACGAAGAAATGCCATCCATCTGATCTAAGGAACACTTGGGGAAATATCCCGATCATTGGATCGAGTAAAGTGGAAGGATATAATAAACAAGGCCAAAGGATTGAGATCATGAATTGTCAAATTCCCGACAACCATTGGATCGTGTTAATATTTTCGGGTCAAAGAAGGATCATTAGATGAAGTCAAGTTACTCGAGGTTTATTCTTCGGGGAATCTCACTCCAGGAGAATTGGGAAGTGGGAAAAAACGAATAACCCGAAGTCCCGAAGGCCGAAATGAATCTAGACCATTGATCTAGAACTGATCACATTCGTTGGATCAAGGATTCATATGAAGCTACAACTGTTAGATCCAGGAGGAGGACAAGTGACACATCAGGAGATCCACGTCAGCAAGGACATGTGGCACAATCAGATGGTGAAAAGTGTCTAGGTCCAAATGACACTTTAGGTTACGTAAGTCACGAATATAGGTGACACGTGGTAGCCACTCAGCCAGTGCTACATTAATAGTGACGTCAATAATATACGTCACTTTGGGAGTATGTCCTTCAGGGATTTCCAGTTCCTCCTACCAACTCCTACCTGAAGTGTCAAAGGTCAAAGTTAATGTTGGTCGTTGATCTAAGATCCTCTAGGTTCTCACATGATCGTTAGATCAAAATGTAGTGGAAATATAACATAAGCACTTCCATGTTGACCACTTCGGCGCTGGCCAACTTCGGTGAAAATTGGAGCAACAATTACCTGGACCTCTGAAGCCCCAGAGTCTCAAAATCCTGAAATAAATAATGGTCGTCCATATCAACCTTTTATTGAGTCGTAGTCGTTGGATTAAGGTGTAAAAGGATAAGTAAGGATTGGAACTAGACCATTGATTTGGTTCCGAGAATCACACCAACCATCAGATCAACCCTTTTGAAAGGTAACCACTTTGGGAAATCGAAACTTCAGAAGATTGGATGATTCTACGAGAGAATCACCCGAAGGTCGAAGTCTAGAGGATTAGGTTCCAGCCCCCGGTCATGGGTTACGAACACATAAGCCATGAGGCACTGGGAACATTGCTTAAAATAATAAGCTCGTGGTTTTGCGCATATAGTCACATGTAAATGGTTCGAAGGAAGTACCTCTATAGAATTCAATTTTTGCAACTTTCGCCGAGACAAAAGAAATCGATCCATACATGTGATCAATTTATGAAAAATAGGTCAGATGGTTGTTGAAAGCATATGAAGGTTAGGAATCATCCTACCCTTTCTGGTGATAGGTGGTATGCCAGGTTTAAAGTTGAAGACCTCGAATGATGGTCAATGGTGGTTATGCATTGGTCCCAAAGTTTTTGTAAGTGGGCAAGTTAGTTTTAACTTGTGGCACAAGTCGACCCTAAACCTAAACTAGAGTTGAGCATGAAAGAATATAAATAAAACGATGCTTGGTTCATTTGAAGAGGGTGAGTGAGTGGGTGAATAAGTGGATCTACACTTGAGGTCGATGATTTCTGGTATGGTGATCCTTTGGCATAGCAAGGTGCAAATTTCAAAGAGAAGATGGAGTGAAGTAGGGTGAAAATCAAGGGAAGATGAAGTTTGGTGATGAGCATTTGTTGTAGACCTCTAATCATAAGTTGGAGTAGATACAATAACTAGATGGCATGCATTTGGGTTGGTTTTACTACTAGATCAATTCTAGTTGGATAGATTTCATTCTATCGGCAAGCTTAGCCTTGTAGCAATATGAGTCTTTCTTGAGAGTTGGTGCTCTCCTTAGAGTTGATGTTTCTTACTTCAGTTGGTGCTGATAAAACCCCCGTGATTGTAGTCACATATATAAAATAATACAAAATCTTATACAAACATATGGTGTCTCTTGTGTTCATTGTGCTTATGAATTGATTGCTCTTAATTATTGATGGATGTCATTGGTGAATGGCTACAAACAATCTTACAATGATGATGTGAAAATTATGTTTTGAAATAATTGTTAACTTGAAGTGAGAAAAGTTGTAAAAGACCACACACTAATTCACCCCCCCCTCTTAGTGTGGCTGGCATGTCCAACAATTGGGATCAGAGCGGGCCTTCACTATAAGCCTAACAAACTTGAAGGATATCCATGGAAACACATATGGATGGTCAAACAATGACCTCTACAGATGAGGTTCCATTAGTTGATGAGACAGATTATTTAGGACGAAGAGTAAAAATGAAAGAGTATTTGAAATCTAAAGTAGCATGTATTTTTGGACCCATTGCCTCGAAGAATCTATCCAAGTTTGCAGCCCAAAGAAGATCAAGGAAGAACAATGAAGCGACATTGAATATTCTACTCAATGGACTATCAGATACTGTCAAAGAAAGCATGGGACTATGCACATCCACCAAGGACTTGTGGCTGAAGTTAGAAAAGATGTATCAAATCAAAAGAGAAGACACAGAAGACATTCCTATCGAGGATGAGAAGGAAGACTCAACCATCAATAAAGGTAAAGACTCTCCACAATCTTCCGATTTCAATAATGTTGATATTGAATTTTCCCCTACAAGTAAAGAAGAAGATTCAGATACAATAGAAGAAAGTTTTGTTATCATTTATCCCATGGAAGAAGTAGAAAAAGAACTATCAAAGATTAAACATAAAGTTGATTGGAGTTTTGTTGAATACAACTATGACCATAGTGATTCAGAGTATAGCTATATTCATGAGTACACTAAAGTATTTCTTGAAAAGAATAAAAATCATATCTTAGAAATAAAGGAAATGCTCAAAGACAATGAAAAGGTCATATCTGAGCAAGATATTCAGTTAGAAGAAAAAGAATAGGAGCTCGACAGATTGAAGAATGAAATCAGTCAAGCAAAAGAAAAGAAGAAGGAAGATGATGATTTTAGCAATCAAAAACATATCTTGGAAATAAAAGAAATTCTCAAAGACAATGAAAAGGTCATATCTGAGAAAGATATTTGATTAGAAGAAAAAGAAGAGGAGATCGAGAGAATGAAGAATGATATCAATCAAGTAAAAGAAAAGAAGAAGGGAGATGATGAGCTTAGCAGAAACCTTGCAGATCTAAGAGAACTAAGAGAAAGCAATGTCAATAGGAAGACCCAACTTGAAGAAGCCAAAACAAGAGAGGAGGTAGTGAGGAACTAGTTGAACGAAAGGGAATAATCATGTCATAAGATGGAAGTAGAAGTTGTGAATCTTAGAAAGAAAGTTGAGAAGTCAAACACCCATTTCAAGTTCATGAATATCTCTACGATCTTGGCTGAGATCTTGGACAGTCAAAGATCACCAAATGATAAATCTGATCTTGGCTACAACAAGGAAGAAGTTGGTACTCCTATGAATCTTGATGCAAGTCCTTCATTTGTAAAGGGTGAAAACAAGTCTGATGCAGGTCGTTCATTTATAAAGGGTGGAAAAAAGTCTGATGCAGTTCCTTCATTTGTAAAGGGTGAAAGTAGGTTTGATGCAGGTCCTTCATATTCAAAGAGTGAAAGCAACAATACAATATTCAGAAGATCATATCAAGGAAGACATCAAGAAGCTACTCCTACACATCAAAGCAAGTTTAGAAGAGAGACACCTTCAAGGATGAGTCAAAGGGGTAGGTATGGAAGTGTTTTTAATGGTCATTGATTTTCTTGTAATGAATATGTTCATAAAGCCTTGAATTGTAGGCATCATGGAAGAAAAGATGTTGGTAGATTCAAGAACATTGTAAGATGTTGGAAATGAAATAATGTTGGACATATTGTTGCACATTGTCACACTATGAGATGCTACAGTTGTGGTGGATTTGGCCACAAAGCCCAGGACTGTTGGAACTCAAGGAGACAGTCAATGAGAAATTCTTCATACAATACGACAAGAAGAGTAAATGAAACATGGAATAAAAATGAAGTTGCAATAATTGAAGATCAGAGAAAAAAGGCCAAGAAACTAGGACACTCACAGATGTGGATAGAAAAGACTGAACATGTGGACATGAGTGGAGTTAATTGTTGCACAAAGAATTGTCGTCATGCGGCAAGTAGAGTATAAAAGTCTCTCAGATGACTTTAAAGAATTGTACAATAGAGAAGCAGCATGGATAGAGATGGATACATCTGGTTAGAGATCGGTGACAAGCAATGGATAGGTCCAAGGATAATTTGTGCAGTATTCCAGTAGAGCAACAATATATGCAACGACGACAATATGTTGTATACAATGGTGTACATGCCATCTTGTAGAGATGACATGGGGAAAGAACCCGTTAGGAAGAGCTACCCATTAGAAACAAAGGGGGAGAGTAATCAAAGGTAGAGAGAGCATATTGACAGGGGGATTCATCTAGTTCAAGCAAAGCATGATTGCAGGGGGAGTTACCCGAGGTTCAACAGATTGGTTAGCAACATGTAGACAAACATAGGTTGATCATAAGGGGATAAACCATTTTCCATTGATTTCAAAGGAGGAGAGTAATTTCAGAGGAGAGAAGCATCATCACAGGGGGAGAAAAGTAGTCAGGGCCTCACTCTTTGTCATTGATGCCAAAGGGGGAGAGAAGCAGTAAAACATAGTTAAGAAGATTTTTTTTTTTCTATCAGATAGAAAAGAATATTAGTGATAGGGGGAGCAAATGAATGAACTCATTTTTGTTTTAAAAATATATTACTCTCAATGAAAAAGGGGGATCTTGTTGGCATTATTGATTGTGTATTGTCATTGATGGAAACATGAGTCAAATATGTACAATAATCAAAGAAAAGGAATATCACCTTGTGACAGAAGTAATTTGTGATCACTGTTGAACACGATAGGATCAAAAGTGATCCTATGATTCTAAAGCTCAGGAAAGGTAGCATGGAGAGAATCAAGGCAAAGAAGGAGTAATGAAGCACAAGTTAATAAAATATCAGAAGAAATAGCGATGAACGGATCAAAAGGAAGAACATTAATTGAAGCTCAAAAGAGATGACGCACATGATCCATTCGATAAGGAATCAGACGATATCGTGACCATTTATAAAACATGGATATATCAAGATGAAGCCAAAAGCTAAGAGAAATTAAATCCCAACCATCAGATCGGGGATAAATAAGCCTCAACTGTCAGATCAAGGTTGCATAGCAGAAGTCAACTCTGGCGCTGACCACTCCGATGAAGAGAAGCCAAGAACAAGTAAGTTTACCCGGAGGTTGAAGCCCCAGAGTCACGAACTTCTGTTGACCGTCGAATCACGAAATCCCATCAGCCATTGATATATTCAGAGCATGCCAAGAAATATGGTGGTCAACTTCGGCGCTGACCACTTCAGTGAAAAGGAGTTCGAATTGAACCAAAATTCCTGAAGCCCGAATTCACGAAGAAACATCAACCGTATGATCCAAGAAACACTTTGGGAAATATCCTGACCGTTGGATCGAGTAAAGTGGAAGGATAGAATAAGCAAGGCCAATGGCCTGAGATCCCGAATAGTTGAATTCCGGACAAACGTTGGATCATGTTAATATTTTTGGGTCAAAGAAGGATCGTTAGATGAAGTCAAGTTACTCGAGGTTTATTCTTCGGGGAATCTCACTCCGGGATAATTGGGAAGTGGGAAAAAGTGAATAACCTGAAGTTTCGAAGGCCAAAATGAATATGGACCATTGATCTAGAACTGATCACAGTCGTTGGAACAAGGATTCATATGAAACTATGACCGTTAGATCTGGGAGGAGGACATGTGACACATCAGGAGATCCACGTCAGTAAGGACGTGTGGCGCAATCAGATTGTGACAAGTGTCTAGGTCTAGATGACACTTTAGGTTACATAAGTCATGAATCTAGGTGACACATGGCAACCACTCAGCCAGTGCCACATCAATAGTGATGTCAGTAAGATACGTTACTCCTGGAGTATGTCCTTCAGGGATTTCCAATTCCTCCTACCAGCTCTTACCCAAAGCGTCGAAGGCTAAAGTTAATGCTGGTCGTTGATCTAAGATCCTCTGGGTTCTCACATGACTGTTAGATCAAAACATAGTGTAAATATAACATAATCACTTCCATGTTGACCACTTCGGCACTGACCAACTCCAGTGAAAATGGGAGTAGCAATTACCTGGACCTCCGAAGCCTTAGAGTCCCAAAATCCTGAAATAAATAATGGTTGTCCATCTCAACCTTTGATTAAGTCATAGTCGTTGGATTAAGTAGTAAAAGGATAAATAAGGATTGGATCTAGACCGTTGATTTTGTTCCAGGAATCACACCAACCATCAGATCAACCCTTGTGAGAGGTAACCACTTCGGGAATTCGAAACTTTGGAAGATTGGATGATTCTAAGAGAGAAATCGCTCGAAGGTCGAAGTCCAGAGGGCTAGGTTCCAACCCCCGGTCATGGGTTACGAAAACATAATCCATGAGGCACTGGGAACATCGCTTAAAATAATAATCCCATGGTTTTGTGCATATGGTCACATGTAAATGGTTCGAAGGAAGCGCCTCTACATAATTCAATTTCTGCAACTTTTTCAGAGACAAAAGAAATCGATCCATACATGTGATTGATTTATGAAAAATAGGTCAGATGGTTGTTGAAATCATATGAAGGTTAGAAATCATCGTTCCCTTTCCGATGATAGGTGGTATGTCAGGTTTAAAGTTGAATACCCAGAATGATGGTCAATGATGGTTATGCATTGGTCCAAATTTTTTGTAAGTGGGAAAGTTAGTTGTAACTTGTGGCACAAGTTGGCCCTAAACCTAAACTAGAGTTGAGCATGCAAGAGTATAAATACAACGATGCCTAGTTCAATTGAAGAGGGTGAGTGAGTGGTTGAATAAGTGGATATGCACTCGAGGTCGATGATTTCTAGTATGGTGATCCTTTGGCACAACAAGGTGTTAATTTCAGGGAGAAGATGAAGTGAAGAAAATGCGAATTTAAGAGAGAAGATGAAGTGAAGAAGGGAGAAAATCAAGGGAAGATGAAGTCTACTGATGAGCATTTGTTGTATACCTCTGATCATAATCTAGAGCAGATACAATAACTGGATGATATGTATTTGGGTTGGTTTTACTACTAGATCAATTCTAGCTAGATAGATTGCATTCTATCGACAAGATGAGTCTTTCTTGAGAGTTGGTGCTCTCCTTGGAGTCGGTGCTCCTTACTTCAGTTGGTGCTGATAAAACCCCTGTGATTGTAGTCACATATATAAAATAATACAAAATCTTATACAGACATATGGTGTCTCTTGTGTTCATTATGCTTATGAATTGATTGCTCTTAATTATTGATGGATGTCATTGGTGAATGTCTAGATACAATCTTCCAATGATGATGTGTAAAATTATGTTTTGAAATAATTAATGCTAACTTGAAGTGAGAAAAGTTGTAAATGTCCACACACTAATTCACCCCCCCTCTTAGTGTGGCTAGTGTGTCCAACATTTTTCTCCTTAAATTTTGATTTGATGATATTTTTAATAGTATATTTATTATGAAAAATGGTGTCTTCCATGATTCTCCAATAGTTTATCCAAGACCGGGCATCTTTATGCCATCCTCGCTTGAGTCGATGGTGGCTACGACTTGATTTTGAAGCAATTTTAAGAATCCTCTTATCCTCCATGTTGTTTAACTTCTTATTATACATTAGGTATCTAATAATATCCATTCTCTCAATAAGGGAGAGGCTTATTTCTAAGAGGAGGATGGGATAGGGTGTATTTCCTTTAATTTTGAGATTATTGGTTATAAAATTATTTTTTATTTTCTCTATCTTTCTCTAGGATTCACGGAAGATACTACAGCCCTAGACTTGACATCCATAAAGAATTACAGGTGTAACAAGAGTCTCAAAGAGGAGTTTCTTATTATCCCAAATCCAAAGATCAATTGATTTACAATTGTTTTCAAGCCCATAATAAGCTTTCCATCCCCCAATAATCATTTTCTCAATGCTATAATTCTAGTTTCAAGCTTGTGGTGAATATCAATTCCAAGATATTTGTATGAAGTCACTTCCTCCAAGTTGTTGTTGTTGTCATATACAAAGGTATCTTCATAAGTGACCTTATTGGATTTAATAACCATGATCTTAGTCTTATTAGTATTAACAGTCATACCCATATTGGAGCAAAAATCCTTGAGGATTGTTAGTTGGTTTTCAAGATCATGGGGACTCATTTCCATAAGAATGATATCATTAGCATAAATAAGAAGATTGATGACTATACTAGTGAGAGTAGGGTCGACAAAATATTCTTTTTCCAAGAAATATTCTAACTTGTCAATGTATATGCCCAAAAGGGTAGGGGAGAAGGGACAACTTTGTTTGACTCCAATATTGCAGTTAATCTGTTTTTACCATCCCTCAGTGTTTTTAAACTTAGCAATAACGTTCGCATACATCCTAATTGAAACATTCCTCAACTCGAGAGGCACTTTTATCTCTTCCAACCTATTCCAAAGGTTTTTCCTAGGAACCATGTCAAAGGCTTTTCTAAAGTCAACAAAACAACAAAAAAGATTGGTTTTAATATAAATCTTTAAACACAATCACAAAATCAATTTTTTTTTTGAAGTTATATAAGAGATAATGTAATCTATGCATCCATATGATGTGTGAGAAGTACATTTTATAATCATATTTTGAACATATCCTAATCCTGATTAACCATGGGAGTCAAGTTCATTCCATATCTCATTAGAAAAGAATAAATTGCACTAGATCTTGAGCCTTTTGTTCAAGGGTGGTAATTTTATCAAAATATTATAAAATAAATGAAGAAACCCTACTTGCACTATAGGCCTTTAGGAAAATGACAATCTAACATGACTTCATCCATTGCTTATTATTTAGGACAAGATGATTATTATTTGGATCTTCCCAAGATCCATAGAGACACAAAACTAAAATAAATTACTTATAAAGACCAACAACTAGTCTGTCATTTTTATTGAGGATATTGATTGTTCACTTGATCTCTTAAACCATGCAAAACTGCATGAAAGAATAGGGTTTTAGAGCGTAATCCATAATGCATAAGTTTGATGATAATAAAAATTACGTTACCTTCTCCCTAGCTTTCTTAAGAATCATGCACAACTTCAAAAATGTTGTTCCAAGCATTAATGCTACAAAGGATACATATCGTTGACCTTGGGCTTAGTATGAGGCAAGGGGAAAGAGAGCTATGGGGCCTTATCAAAATATTTGTAAAGTATCGTCACACTGATGTCAATGCTGCTAGAAATAAGAAGAAGAAAGTGAAAGAGTGTTGGGTTTTACTACTCTCTTGCTACCTTTCTTGGGCTAACCCAGGTTCATGTATACTATGGTTTCCAACAAAACCCCTTTAAAACTATCGGCCCTTCTGGTAAACTAGAAGGAAACAAAGTAAATAGAGTGCATTGCGCAGTCTCATCCAAGATAAGTTCTATTGGTGGCTGCAATGCTCAAGTGCTTGCAGTTTGGGAATGAGTGGGGATCTGGGATTAACCTCTACGATCTTCATTATTTATTTTAACATTCAACTTATATTTAATACCCTGTCATTCTTATTCATGCATGTAAAATGGTAGGGTATTCAATAAAGATGAATGTTAAAATAACTAATGAATATCACAGAGGTTAATCCCAGATCCCCACTCATTCCCAAGTTGCAAGAACTTGAGCGTTGCAACCACCAATAGAACTATCTTGGGTGAGATTGCGCAGTGCACTCTGTGTATTGCGTTGCCTTCTGGTTTACCAGAGGGGTCGATAGTTTTAAAGGGGTTTTGTTGGAAACCATAGTAGACCTGAACTTGGGTTAGCCCAATAAAGGTAGAAAGAGAGTAGTAAAAGCCAAACAATGGTTCTATTGTCAGCTGGAACAAAATGGGATTGAGTGAATTCGATTTGCTAAAGAATTGGGAAAAGAATGTCAGATCTAGTGAAGAAATGTTAAAAGAATGAGAATATAAAAGGGGATGTTTAGACCATGGAACCCAATGAAGGAAGAGATCGAGAGCTGGTTGAAAATAAAGGAGCTGGAATTTGTGCAAAAAGATAACAAAAACCTGAAGTTAACACCGCACAAATATTTGGACAAGTACACATTTAGCGACTTGCATGAAGTATTTTTTATTTATTTCCCGCATGTGTTGCATGAGTGGATATTGAGGTTGAAAGAAAACCACCCTACAAATAAGATCAGACAACTAGAGTGGAATTCCATGGAGATCGTGCAATTACAACAAGTTGATAATAAATTTACACGAGCAAAATATTTCTGGTTACACAACATTGTTGAAGAATTTATCACAGAATTTGTTGTAGATACTGCGAAGTCTTACAATTCAGCAAAGAAAGAGTTCCTGAAGGGACCTAGAGCTAGGTATATTATATAATTGTATACTTCCATCAATATTTTACTGTATAACAAAGGTGTAATGACAATGGCATCAAAAAACTAAACTTCCCTGCTGATCCGAAAATATCTTTTAACGACAATGGTTAAGTATTTTGCATGAGTTATTTTACCATTTAGGAAAACTGATGAAAGAGGAAGAATTAAATATGAAACATGGAAACCATAAAGAAATATATAGATCTGGAAATAACCATAGAGAAACAACAAACCATAACAAGAGAAGTTGATAACGGAGTTCGAAAATCTCACCTACATCTCCAAGCCTTTGTCTCAGTGGGTGAGGATTTATTATTTCTGTTCAAAGCTTCAAACATACATCATATCAGTTTAAAATGGATTACAAACTGATCTGGTCTTGTTCTACCAGATCTTAAGGACCCAACAAAACTAACGACACTGAAAACGGATGAACGAAGCTCCAAGAGATGGACCGCAAAGGAGCTCTCCTCAATGGCTTCCCTGCATAAAAATGGCTTTGACTCAACAATTCTTCAGCATTTTCCTATTCTGAACCCCCCTTCATGGCTTCAAGAACCTCTGGTTTATATAGACTTGAAGTGGGTAACAACCTCCCAACTTCTCCCTAAGATCTGGCCTCAAAAAGGGCCCAAGATCCTCCAAATATGACCAAAATCCCACAAAATTGCTAAAAAAATCCATTAAAATCATATAACAAGGTATAAAACCGAATTTTTGGCATAAATTGATGGTGCAACCCCTTTTCCTCGGACTCCTGGTCACTTGGGTGCCCTCCATGTGGCCCTGGACTGGCACTGGTTCGCTGGCCCCCTTATCCTGTTAGCTCCTGGTCTTCTGGCGCATACATGGGACCTCGGGCTAAGTCTCCACGTGCCCCATTTGGTGGTTAGACCCCCCAATTTCCAGCTCCTGGTCACGCCCTTGGTTGGCGGGCTAGCCCAGCTAACTGGGTGCCAACCATACATCTGTGCCAACTGTTATAGTAATGGTCATATGTAAAGGACATATGGCGAGGTGCTTTTAGAACCGCGAGCTTAAACCACACCCAATCCGCGCTAACAGTTAGGTCACATTGCAAGGTTCTATGCTATCATGTCGAGGGTTGGGGCTAGGCCCCAACCCTTAATTCACCCAACTAACAAGCCATTCAAACTTAAATATAAGTGTCGAACTATAAGGTTAAGAATCACCATGTACGCGGGCTGGTAGCCCGACCTACATGAAGACTTTGGCACCCATGGAGTTCACGGGTTCGACCCCCACAGACCCTCCATAATTTTGCCCAAAAAACCAGTAAATCGACCAATGGAGGGGTGCCACATGGAAGCCCAAGACTAGGCCACATGGAACCATATGATTAGCCCACATACATGCCATGTGTCGGACTATGATTCATCCATCTGTCTGCTACATGTCTACCTAGTCAGCACCTGCTCATGTCAGCGCCACATGTTGTATGGACCTTGCCATGTCATCCTGTGCCACCTATACATTCCACATCATCCCATGCCACATGCCACCCTTGCAGTGGTGCCACATGTCACAATATGACTCATCCACATATGCACCTTCCCACGACAGTGCCAACACACCCTGCCACGTCATATGTACGGTCGTACAGAATTTACAATCAGCTTCCACATCAGCACTGTATGGACTACACAGTTAGGTCACATTGCAAGGTTCTATGCTATCATGTCGAGGGCTGGGGCTAGGCCCCAACCCTTAATTCACCCAACTAACAACCCATTTAAAATTAAATATAAGTGTCAAACTATAAGGTTAAGAATCACCATGTAGGCGGGCTGGTAGCCTGACCTACATGAAGACTTTGGCACCCATGGAGTTCACGAGTTCGACCCCCACGGACCCTCCATAATTTTGCCCAAAAAACCAGTAAATCGACCAATGGAGGGGTGCGACATGGCAGCCCAAGACTAGGCCACATGGAACCATATGATTAGCCCACATACATGCCATGTGTCGGACTATGATTCATCCATTTGTCTGCTACATGTCTACCCAGTCAGCACCTCCTCACGTCAACGCCACATGTCGTATGGACCTTTCCACGTCATCATGTGCCACCTATACGTTCCACATCATCCCATGCCACATGTCACCCTTGTAGTGGTGTCACGTGTCACAATATGACTCATCCACATATGCACCTTCCCACGGCAGTGCCAACGCACCCTGCCACATCATATGTACGGTTGTACGGGCTTTACAATCAACTTCCACATCAACATTGTATGGACTACACAGTCAACATTTGTTTTGCATGTTTGGCGAAACGAATAGGCTGTGATATCTTTCACATACAACGTCCATTTGAGATTGTTCAAGTTGTGTTGGGTTTGTATCGACGAGGTCTACACACACGTCATTTTTTAATCCATTCTGAGCACTTTGATTTTTATGCCTTCCTGGACCCATTTTGGTTCCTAGATCCAATTTTGGATCACCTGCATGCATGGGGGAAGGGGGGAAGCACTGACAAGAGATGGAGAAATGGAGGAAGATATGGATAAAGGAAAGAAGGAGGAGGCCTTGGATCCAATCATGATGGAGGAATACCAGACCAAGCAGATCATGACAACAACTGGAAGAACGAGCAGTGGAGCACCCTACCAATACAAGATGAACAATAAGAAGAGAGCCATAGCCGTGAGGGAAGGATTGGAAAGTGATGAAGAAGAGGTAGAGGATCTCTGAGCTATGGAGGGGATTGAGGAAATCATGTGCGTGACATATGAAAGGAAGACAAGAGGTCCAAGGGCTGGAACCAAAGGCAGAACTCTTATCCATATTAGTGTCAGTGTGGAACCCATAAACCCATGTGTGACCAATACACCAAAAATAACACCACCTTTTAGAAAACCCAATTTCAGTGGAAGAAACGCAGCAGGAAGTACATCTACACAGGGATAAACAACTGGGGGAGCTAGTTCATGAAGCATTATTCAAGGATCTACACCGCACAGAGGTAGTAGTCCAATACAGTTTGTAATGGCAGGACATGATCCCACCACCAGGTTACCATAATTTAAGGGAGAGGCATTGGAGGCCCCTGACAAACACTTGTTCATCTGTGAAAATATATGGAAATCAAAGCAGATCATAGATGAGGACACAAAACTTGCGCAATTAGCTATCACACTAAGAGATGCGCACTGGATTAGTACATGATCTTAGATGCAAACAGTCCACCAGGAACAACTAGAACGATTGTGGATATCAAGAAGTTGTTGATAAATGAATTCCAGAATCCTGGATCAGAGGATCAATACATGAATGAAATGATAGAGATCAGACATAAACTAGAAGAATATGTCTAGGAGATTAACTAGAGATTCAAATGATTGAAGGGAAATTTGAAGTATGTCATGACAGATATTCAACATAGACATCTATTTGTGAATTCCCTACTACCACACCTGAAATACCCTTTGAGACAACATAAGTTTCAAACTCAGGTAGAGGCTCCGTAGGAAGCCTTACAACTATAAGAGAACCAATATTAGAAGACAAATCCAGCAATAGAAGAGCTGAAGGAGGATCTGAAGAATTTAACATTTCAATTGAACTAGAACAAGAGAAAGGACAAAAGAGAAGTTGTTTGGTGTACCACATGTAGGACAGAAGGACATCACAAGAATGAGTGCCCAACATTCACACAATACACGGAAACAAGACTACCAAGCCCTTTGTCGACAAGAGGACTATGGTGTGAGATATGTAAGATACAAGGGAATGATCCATATCATTATCTAATGATGCAGAAATATCAGACATTGCCTAAGAGTTCATATTGCAAATTTTGCAAGTCAGTGGGCCATGATGACAAAGACTGCAAGAAAATGGAACTGATGAGGGAAATAAGATCAGACACCTATAGGGTGTAGGTAAAAATGATGACAGGGAAAGCTGCACCACAGTTTAACCAAGTACCGACCCCATATAACACTATGCCATAGTACAATACCGTGCAACCACAATATAATCCCACACAGTATAATCAGGTACCTTAGTACAACGCCCCGCGAGGAGATCGAGATGGCTACAGAGGTGGAGGACGAGGTAGAGGAGGCTTTTGAAGAGGCAGAGGACCGATTGTATGCCATAACTGTCAACACATAGGACACTATGAAAGAGAATGTCCACTTCCACCTGCGACATGTATGTATTGTCGCGCATAAGATCACGACAAGGATGACTATCCAACACTATTGGGGAAGATCCAAGAAAAGAAGAATCAGAAGAATCAGGATGTTCAATGGATTTTTGATGAAGCAAGGGATGATGGAAGAAATATCAACATAGTTACGCATGGAGGAGATAAAACAGGAGATGACATAGTAAGGCCAGATCTAGCACAACACCAATGGGTGAAGAATAATTCTGAACCACTGAAGAAGTTTGATGCACAGAATGAAAAAGAGTTGTTCAACCATGTCAGACAATAATTCTTGAAGTCAGGCATTTCATCTACATCAACTATGCATCATACTCAGGATGTACCAATGTACGAGATGTCGTCATCACTGGATTACACTAATGAAGCACAACCCCCAGGACAAGTAAGTACCATAAAGGATTTTCTGCAATCCTGTGTTAAATTGCTAAATGATACATCATATGCCAAAGTATTACAAAATATGTTAGAAATATGTAATACAGACGTAGAGGGAAAGCTAGAGCAGAAAATAGTTAATCACTTGCATACAAGGAGGAGGACAAATAGAGAGTTCATACTCTAAATGCCAACATTGGAGATTTCAACATGGGGTATATTATACTAGATTTAGGCTCCGAAGTAAATGTGTTACCCAAGAATACATGACAATGTATGAGAGATCCCACATTAGGATATTCACCTGTTCATATGAAACTAGAAAATCAACACAGGGTGAATCTACCAATTGGAAGGATAAAAGGTGTGACAGTAGATCTAGATGGAGTGCGCACTAAAGCCGAGTTTGAAGTGATATAAATAGTGAATGGCACAACACCTTATCGATCATTTCTTGGATTTGATTGGACGTTTGCCAAATAGGCCATAATCAATTTGAATACAAGAAATATGACATTCGAGTCAGGAGAGTACAGAGTCGTTGCGCCACTATACCCATCAGAAGGAGAAAGGTTTGTCGAACCCACTTTCTTAGACGTAGAGGAAGTCAACCAGCTATACAGAACCACCACGCAAGAAGAATATTATGTAAATCCAACTACAGATGGAGTACTCAACTGGAGAAGCATCACATCATGCGCTTCAGACTCAGATACAAGGTTGGATAATTGGCAGTAAAGATTACATGAAGTATCCACAATAAGTTGCGCAAGAATAGACCGTGCAGTAAGATGGGTAGGTACAAAGATAAGAGAACCTCCCAATTTTCATGGGGTGAATGACTTAGAAGAATTCCTAAAAAAATACGAAGATGAAGTGTTATAAAATGAGATGGTCTTAGCTTTGGACATAACACTCAAGGCAACACCTGCAACATGGTGGGGTGCACACAAAGATACGGTCAAGGACTGGTACCAATGTAAGTGATTACTGTGCATCAGATTCGACACAGAATAGGAAAGCAATGAACTACATGGATTTATCTTATGGATGGACAGGCCGGTGCCTATCAATGTTGACCTCATCACAACGATTACAGGGCTACCCACATATGGAGAGAATCCAAAACAATACCTAGAATACAAGACTAAGGTGAAACCCATCTCATATGAGATCAAATAAAAGTATGGCACATAAAGGGGTAACAAAGGTATCATGATCAGTGACACCAATGATCCTGTGACACGATTTGCAACAATATTTCTTGGTTGCATATTAATGCTCAAGTGCTAAAAATAAGAAGTGCCTATAGGAGTAGTAGCAGTTGTGGCGTAGTGCACAAAGGGGAGCTCGATGAGCTGGGACCCTCATCTACTGAACTCATTCCTTGAAGATTGCAAAGATGCGTAAGACTAGGGATCTGAGTTCCACTACTCATGGTTACTCATCCTCATTGCACTTATGGGGTGGCAGGAACTTGCATACACTATGTTCCTTCCATGGACAAGAAAATGTGGCGCATCACACTACACATCACTGCGAAGCACAACTGATTCCAAGGTAAATAAATTCAACAACAAAATGTTTTCCCAGTACTTAATAGATATCCAAAACATATTGGCGGATACATGGAGGATCTCCCCAGAAAATTTCCATGAGTTTGGACAGATAACGAATTTCCACGGATCACATCACAACATGTGGTTGTAGGCAAAGAAGGATCCAACCAAGGAGTGGTTGCAGTTGAATCACTGTGTGACAATGCAGGAATCCACATGGAGGTCCTATCATGGCTTGAGGAGTGGAAAGTTCTAGAGATTTCAAGAACAACGCCAACAACACAAATCCAGATGCAAGGTAGGAGGAATGGCACTAGCTAGAAAAAGAAGACAATAATAGGCATAGTGGGGGCAAGAAAATCAATCTGAAAGAAAATAAGGACACAAAAGAAGTCACAACATGGTCCTACACAGGGTCCACCGGCCATAGAGAAGGCACCAAGAGGATCTATAGGACAGGTGAGCACAGACGAAGACACAAGAAGTCTCAACGGAAGAAGAAGAAGGGAAGGATACTGGCATGGATACATAGATGCCAAAAGCTTCTGAACCACCAGAGGCCTAAGGGAAGAGAACAAGGGAGAAACCAAGTGGTTCCAGAAAGAATTCCAAGGCCCACAAGAAGGCCATGGAAACATCATTGACGCAATATGATGTGTATTTGATAGCCATGATAGTAGAGGATCAACTGTCAGACATGTGGGAGAACGCCGAGAACCAAAAAGCTTCAATTTTGGAGAAAATCCAAGAGGTAAAAATTGTGTTGGAGCAGTTAAAGGTCAAAACAAAGAAGCAATAGCAAAGGAAAACAACGCCAGTGAAAGAAGTGGTACCAATGGGCGAGACAATGCAGATCACAACGTAGGGGAGTGTAAAATTTAGGATTACCCTCGACATGTTTTTCATGGATGAGGAGACAATGCAGAGGCCTATTCCCAAGATTCCAACTAAAGCACTGTATAAATTACAAGTGAGTGTCGCGTAGGAGGTTCAGTCCAAAGCAAGCTCAGATGCGACGAAATTACAATTGGCGTAGGAAGAAAAAACCTCACTGAAGGAGGCACTTAGCCAGGAAGGGCATGAGAGAAATCTAGCACAAACCATCCTCGAAAACGCAAAATTGGAAGAAGCATATTCTGAAGAGAAGATGAGGAAAATAGCATAGGCCCTGGTGAAATATAAAGATCAGATCAAGGAACTGGAGGAGCACACAGTACCTACGACTACTCCAACAGTCCAAGCACAAAGAGAGAAAGACGTGACATAATCTGCAGAAAGAATTGCGCAAAACATACATAGAGTGGCATAACTCTTGGAAAAGAGCGACCATCTATGGACACAACTACTAGAGGATGGGAGCCTACAAGAGATGCAAGGAAATGAAGATAAATTACATGCAATAATGGCATATGTCAAGCAACGACATAGGACAATGTCACTTCCAGAGAAGATCAAGACTATCGTAGAAATGAAGAACCTTCAGGCAAAAGAAAAAGAGGCATAGGCACAAAAGATCGCACGACGGGCTTCGTTGGAGACCCTACAAGAAAAGCCAGAACAATTGGTCATGGAAGTCGACACAACAAAAGTGTGACTCAAACAAATAGGATTGGAGGGGGGCGAGATATTATGACCACCAGTCACCGCGCAGGTGGTTGAAGCCATGTCAGGAAGAAGTAGTGAGGCTCAATGATTCGGCAGGATCTTTTGAATGATTATGGTTGAGTTTTAA
>ML787287.1:75988-105484 GCA_009831015.1 Picea engelmannii | reverse complement strand
CGTCAAAGAGATGTGCCCTGATTTTCGAACCCCCCCCCTCCGCGTAAAGGTAGAAAAGTGGGGGGGATCCGAAATCGCCTGTACGTCGTTGATCCGGGCGCGTTGATATTTTCCATCCAAATCCACTTTCCATTTAACACAGGCGCGCTTGCATTCCAAACTTAGGACAAGTGGGTTTTTAACCCATTCTTTTGCGTTCTAACCCCCCCCTACAAGAAATATCGCTAACATTTAGCGCCATGGGGGATAGAGTCGTCCTTGTGATGCTCTAAGAACTCTTTTGCAGATTCAGTGCCTTTGTTGTTGGGCTATGGAGTCATTTATTAGTCCGAAAAACAAAAACAAAAACAATATTTACAAAACAAAACAAAAAGAGCCGACTGTGGCTCATAGAAAACATTTTTTTAAGAAGTGCCCATTTACTGGGCTGCTAAAAACTTCTTTGCCTTCCAGATCCTACAACCTGTAAGTGTTGTTTGAAATTACTTCAAGGATCTTGAAAGGCCCGAACCAGAGGGCATCAAATTTACTGTGTTTTCCCTTTTCCTGCCTGGTTGCTTCCCATTTGAGCACCAGGTCACCCTGCTCAAATTCTTTCTTTTTGCTCTTCCTGTCAAAAGCCTGCTTGATCTTCTGTTGATGATTGTAGGCCCTATTCATGACCTGTTCTCTGACCTGCTGCACTTCCACCATCTGATGAATCCTTCTGATCACGTGATTGGGTTCTCCTTCAAAATCCTGGAGGAAATTTGCCACAGATAAGGCGAGCTGAGTGGGGAAAACGACCTCTATTCCATAAACAAGTTGGAAAGGAGAGATTCCTAGGGATTTCTTGGTTGTCACCCGATCAGCCCAGAGAGAAAATTTGAGCTTTGAGTCCTAGGCCCTTTTATTGTCCTCCAGCAGCTTCTTAATGAGTCTGATCAGACTTTTATTGGAGGATTCTGCCAGCCCGTTTCCTTGAGGATAATAGGGAGTAGAGTGAAGCAGTGAAATCTCGAACTGTTCACAGAACTTGACCAGAGGCTCAGAACGAAATGGGGAGGCATTGTCGGTGATGATTTTGCTAGGGCAGCCGAACCTAGTCATGATATCTTCCAGGAAGCTGATAATTACTTTGTGAGAATTGCTTCTGGTAGGGACAACTTCTATCCATTTGGTGAAATAGTCGGTTGCAGTCAGAATCCATTTGTGCTGGCCACTTGAGGGAGGATGAATTTCTCCGATAAAGTCCAACCCCCACTGCTGAAAGGGTGCTGAGACTACTATAGGCTTTAATGGCAGAGATTTGAGTTGCTTCTTTCCCGAGAACTTCTGGCATTTGATGCACGCTCTGATTTCTCTGCAGACATCAAGAAACAAGGTGGGCCAATAATACCCAGCTTGGAGGATCTTATGAGCTGTGGTATTCCAAAAATGATGACCTCCACAGAGACTGCTATGGAAATCGAACATAACCTTCTGGGCCTGCTGCTGGTCCAGACACCTTAGTAATACCCCCAGAGGATCTTTCCAATACAAGGTTTGGTCAATGAGGGAATATTTGACCGCTCTGAGTTTTAAGGCCCTGGCCTTACTTCTTCCCAATCCATCAGGGTCCTTTAATTCTTGCAGAAAGTATAAGATATCCTTGTACCATGAGCATGATGCTAGTGATAGGGCACCCTGGAACTGCTTGTTGGATGGCTCAGCTTGCTTATTGATGAAGTTCATTCCCAAAGCCTTGCAGTTGGATTCAGCCAGCAACTTGGCCAAACCCTGCCCCTTTATCAACTTGGTGGGCTTAATCTCCAGATCAAATTCTAGGATCTTGGCAATCCATTTACCTCTTCTCCCGTCTATATCAGGCTGTATAAGAATGTCCTTCACAGAGGTTGAAGGGACATATGCAGTAATTTTCGAGTGCAAAACATAGACTCTGAAAGCTTTAAGAGCTTTCACCAGGGCATAGGCCTGCTTCTCCATGATCTCGTACCGGAGTTCTTCATCTCTCAATGCCCTGTTGTAAAAGGCAATAGGTTGCTCTTGCCCTTGATCATTTTTCTGCAACAAAACTGCTGCTACCGTATCACAGGAAGCAAAAGAAAATATTAGAAAATCTTTGGAATAATTGGGACTGATTAGCACAGGTGCCTTAGTCAATGCCTTCTTTATTCGGACAAAAGATTCTCTGGGATCAATGGTCCATTTTACTTCATTTCCCTTTCTGAGCATGGTTGTGATGTGTTTTACCAGTTCGACAAAATTTGAGACGAACCTCCTCAGAAAATTAATCTTCCCCAAAAATGCCTGTACCTCTTTTCTAGACCTGGGGAGTGACAGGGTCTGAATCGCTCCCACCCTGCTGGGATCAATTCTCACTCCTTCTGCTGATACTATATGGCCCAATAGCTTCCCCTCCTTCATGACAAACAATGATTTCTTGGGGTTTAAAGAAAGTCCATATCTCCGACACTTCAGGAATACCTTCTTCAAGTGGCAGCGGTGTTCTTTATCAGTTTTGGAGAAGACTGTTATGTCATCTAGGTAGATCACCACAAACTTATATTTCTCCCCGATAAAGGCTATGTCCATGGCTCCCTGGAATGTGGCTCCCGCATTCATCAACCTAAAAGGCATCTTGGCATACATGAATGTGCCCCAAGGAGTGCTGAAGGCTGTTTTTTCTCTGTCCTTAGGCATGACTGATATCTGATTGTATCCATAGAAACCATCAATCATGGATATTTTGGATGCACCGGTGACCTTCTACAATATATGCTCCATGTTGGGCAGGGGATAATTGTCTTCCCTTGAGCTCCTGTTCAGGTTTCTGAAATCAACACAGAGTCTGATTTCCCCGCTTTTCTTTCTTACTGGGACCAAATTGGCTATCCACTCAGAATATCTCAAGGGGACAATGATTTGGGCATCTAACAACTTATTCACTTCTTTCTCCATGACAGGTAGCAGCATGGGATTTATCTGTCTCAGCTTCTTCTTGAATGGCTTAGCCTCTTCTTTCAGTGGGATCTTGTGCTCAATGACTGACGTGTCATATGTCTTGAGATCTTCGTAGGTCCATGCAAACACATCAGCAAATTCCTTCAGCAGCTCAGTATATCCAGTCCTCTTCTCCTCAGCCAAACTCCTTGACAACTTGACCAAATTGGGATCCTCTGGTGTGCCTATGTTGCACTCAGCTGTGTCAGCCTCGTCACCCAAAACTCTACCCTTTACTGCCACATCATTCCCATTGAACAACCTTTCTAATGGGATTAGTCCTTTCGGTATGTGATTGCTTGGTAGCTGAATAATCTGGTGGTCAACAATTTTATTCAAAAACTCTCCAGGGTGATGGTCAGGTGCTCCTTCAATGTCAGGATCCTCATCTATGTGTAATGCAGAAAAGTCATCAACGGATTGAAGAAACTTTTCGATCTCCTGATCATCTTCAAATACCTTCCAATGCTTGACATTGTCCGATACATAGGGTCTGTATTTTATTTCAATATCGGATCTGACAGTGGGCAGCGTAGGAACTTCGAGCAAACTAGCTGTGAAAGCTAAAAAGTCGGCTGGAGCATTTCCTTCCCTTGGAATGAAAGAGATGGTAAAAGCCAAGAAGAAATGATCAACTAGGTCCCATACCATGTTCCTGTAATTCTTGAGTCGAGGATGCTTGGCCTGATAGACGTTTTTGACCTGCTGGACAATCAATTCTGCATCTCCAAACACAACCATCTCCCTTATTCCCATCTCTTGTGCAACCCTTATACCCAGAACAAGAGCTTCATACTCTGCCACATTGTTGGTGACTTCGAATTCCAGCTTGTATGACAGGGATATGGTCTCTTGACAAGGGGACATTAGTACTACCCCGACAACTGCACCCATACTGGAAGAAGCTCCATCAAAGAACATCTTCCAAACAGAGGTGGTTGGAGGAGGCCTCTCCTGACTGAGAATGGGTTGTTTTCTGATCTGAAAAGGGGCCTCAGGGGTCTCAGTGACCTGTAACAAAATAGACCCTAAGTCAGTGTCAAGTGCAAAGATGGGGTGATTAGTGGGGTTTGCTTCGTCACTGACTATGTAGGCTAGCTGAGCTTCTCTGTACAATCTCCCATGTTCCCCTCCAAAGACTGGAATGGTGGCATATGTGAGATCCATCTGTAACATCCCTCCAAGTCTCTTGATCCAAGATCTTGACAACAACATGCCAAACTTGGGGGGAACATCAGCTACCACGATATCCATGACCATACTCTTCATGGGCAACTGAAACAAGAAAACTACCAGATCTTTGATGACTCCCAAACATTGAACTCTTCTGGAGTCAAAAGAATAGAGGTCATGATAGGCTCGGGTGACTTCTAGTCCTAGCTCGTCCATTACGGTTTTGGGCATGAGGTTGTGAGAGGCCCCTGAATCCATTAAGCAGTTGTGCAGCACTTTATCATGTATGTTCAGGGATGTGTAGAAAGGGGGGGATGAGTCATCTCTATCTTCTACCATGGGTCCTAGGACAACTGCAGGCTTTTCATCTTGGAGGTTTATGAAGTCTATAGAAGGACATGAGGCTTCAGATTTCAAAAGTTCAGAGAAACGCTTTTTAAATTCTTCATGTCTGATTAGCTCGATGAGGGGCACAAGGATTCTGATCTTTTGAATCTCATGCTCGAAACTAAAAGAAGATGTAAGCTTCGAAATTTCTCTTATTTCAAGAACATGATGGCGGACAATGGGGGAGAGGGGTTGAGCCTTCTTACCTCTGTGACTGTCTGCTGCTTCATTGGCAGGCTTCTCTATTCTGGCGGATGGCTCAGGAACATCAAGTACTGCTGTCTTTTTGTCGGACCTCAGGTTATACCTGCCTCGACCGTCACTAGTCTTGTCTCCCTTGCTCAATTCATTTAGTTGACTATTCATGAGAGACTCCTCATAAGCTGCCTGAGTGAGATGAGGAAAAGGAGGAGTGTGTTCTAGGTAGTGGATTTCAGGATCCATCTTGTCTGCTTCTCCTTCTTCTTCATCGGCCACAAAATTGTTCTGAAAGGGAGCCTGAATTCTTTGGTCGTCCCTGTCTCTTCCCTTCTCTTTGTGCATAGTTGGAGGAGCAAAATTGTTTGGCCTTCTGAAAACCCCTTTTTTCTCGGTGTTCTGAGGGCCCTTATATGCTTGTCTCCTCTCCAACTTCAGTCTCTCCATCTCTTCAGAAAAAAACTTCATCACCTGGGTCAGCTCATTCACTTGAGTGTGGGGCAACGAAGGGCCAGAAGTTGAGGCCTCGGATTTTCCCTTTCTTCTGTCTGCATCGGCCTTGTTCCTCAGTCTGTCAGATGCTAATATGTTGGATTCCACCTCTATGGCCGCATCTTGCATGACTGATAAGGAGGTGGCTCTCCTCTCTCTCAATAAAAGGCAGAACTCAGGGTCAAATGCACCAGCATAGGAAATTTGGGCAGAGGCTTCCGAGGGATTTATCTCTGCAGGAATCTTGTTATACATTTTATTGAATCTTTTGGAGAAGTCCGAGATAGACTCTCCTTCCATTTTCTTCAGAGACCCAAACTCAGTCATGTAATACATGTAATCCTTCCTATCTCCCCACTGCCTCAGGAAAACACTGTCCAGGGCTTCAATTCCAGCAATAGATCCAGGGGGTAATCCTCTAAACCATTTCCTCACCTCACCATCCAGGCTCTGGACAAAGACTCTCATCCAGACATCTTCATTTTCAATGTTTAGGTTGTCTGCATAACTGTAGAAAGCAGCCAGATGCTCTTCTGCAGTTATGTCCCCTTCCCCGGTGAACTTGGGCATGTACTTCAAATAGTCTCCAGGAGGGAGAGGATTCATAGGATGGGGTAGGATTAAGGGGGCATATCTAGCAACGACTATGGTGTCCATTCTATTTGGAGGGGGATTAGCACGAGCCATAGGGATATTAGGTGGAGGAGAACTTGGAGGAGAAGGAGTTCATGAAGGGGCTACTGGGAACGAGTCTCGGAGTGGAGTGGGAAACAAGAGAGGGTTCAGGGAGAAGACCAATGAGCTCAAGTCAACAGGTGCTCTTCTTTGAGCAAGAGTGGGGAAATCTTCTGTAGTCCCTGGTTTAAGCCAAGGAATAGCTTCAGAGGAGAGGGGAGTGACAAGACTTTCTCCCTCCAATCCCAGACCAGGAGGGGAAAACTCAGCAGGAACACTCCCAAAATTTAAGAAACGAGAAACCTTTGAAGGAGGTCTACTAGGAAACTGAGGAAGAGACAAAGGGGTTCTCATAGAAGGGGACGACGTATTACCTATTTCGTCAATGGAAACTTCTTTTGCAGAGCTCTTTCCCTTTCTGCGCACTACTTCGGGGTCAGCTTCCGGTGTAGCTAAAGGCAAGTGTGGATGAGACCACGTGTGTCTTCCTCTGAAAGCCACAGTTGATAAAGCAGGTTCCTCCCAACAGAGTCATCATAATGGATTCGCCAGGTGCATAGTAGCAATCTTCAAGTTCTGATTTCTGATGCACCTTTAGAATCAGTTGATCATTGTCGTTCAATCCCAGGGAAAATATTCAACTTCGTCCCCGGCAACGACGCCATAAATGTTAGCGTCAGAAGTCACTCCTGGATTGCTTGCAGGAGATGAGCCTGACACCCATCAGATTAATGTCACGATTTTTTTTAAAGGGGTGATCAAATGGAAGAAAACTCAGAACAATATCGTCTCAACTCTGAAACTAGGCCAGGTATGCATGGACGAGTGAGGTCTTGATAAACTTCAAACAGTGAGTTGTAATAAGTGTGAGCAGGGGGAAGACTTGCATGAGAAGAATGCGGAGGTCTATCATAAACATCAGGTTTGTAACAGACTGGAGAGGAAAGCGTCCAAACACAATATCCTTTTACATTCACACACAGAAGACCAGAGAATACAATAATGTCACAACAAATCCTTTATCATAACATAACTGCAACAATTCACGCGAATCATTCAATCATGAACTCTCCGGCATGAGACAAAACAAAGATGGAAAAGGAGAACTGTTTGTCATAAAACAAGAAATCTCAAACACAGAGGCATAACCAGGAAAACAGAATGGTTGTCGAAACTTTACAGTCAGGAGCTTTTCTCTACCATCGATAGATACAAAAATGGCAAAAACGCCTACATATACTCAAAACAACAACAACAACAAAATCGGGACCTTGCAATAAAAGCTTTGCGTCTGCATGGCTTCTGACAATCTGCACCTGCAATATTTGAATAATCGTGCACCAACGACAGACGCAATCGGACTTCTGATAGCTCCGAAGGCGAAACGACGTGCCTTTAATTTGTCGCCGGACTTTCCCATTATGGCGGAGACGATGTCTAACCACCACCAACCGCTTCAATAACTGCTTCATGGGGATTGAGGACGACCCAGCCAACTCAGTACTTTCGGGACGTGGAGGGCCTCCCGTGCTGCCACCTAGAATAACTGAATGGCTTGAAGAATGGGCATGGAGGCCAACGCGGAAGGTGGGGCACAGCAATAGAGTGATGGGGCCACAACCGCAGGGGTGAAGTAAGAAGCGCTGAGGTGTGAGAGAGGTGGCAGGGGATGACATGTGGCGGAAGACAATAAGCGAAGGGCGGGGGGAGATGGACAGATGTCGAAGGATGAGGAAGGGGCTAAAGGGCGTGAATCTCATCGCCCGACCAGGAAGAGAACAGGTGGCAAGAGGAAGGATGGTCCACAAGTTGACATGACGGGAAAGGGGCCCACACTGGTTAAGAATAGAGTGGCTGAGAGGGATGGGGGCGTTTGAGCGCCGTTGATCTGGGTGCGTTGATCTTAGCCGTCGGGAAGGCGCATGTCCAATTCTGGAACCCCCCCCTCCGCTTAAAGGTAGAAAGGCGGGGGGGTCCAGAATCGTCTCGCGCACCGTTGATCTGGGCGCCTCGATATCAGCTGTCAAAGAGATGCGCCCTGGATTCCGGACCCCCCCCCTTCGCGTANGGGGGGGGGGTCCGGAATCGCCCGTACGTCGTTGATCCGGGCGCGTTGATATTTGCCGTCCAAATCCACTTTCCATTTAACACAGGTGCGCTTGCATTCCGAACTTAGGACAAGTGGGTTTTTAACCCATTCTTTTGCGTTCTAACCCCCCCCTACAAGAAATATCGCTAACACTTTCTATTGACACAAAACTAAGATTAACATATTCCTATGCATATGGACTAAGATTAGATATAAGATAAGATATGGGGTTAATGTACCTTGACACAAAGGTTCACCATTTCTTCTTGCACTTTGCTCCTCCACCTAAAATCTAGAGCACTTCATTTTCTATCAACACAAACACTAAGATTGGCATATGCCTATGCATATTAACTAAGAATAGATATCGGGTTAAGAATATATATGGGGCTAATATGTATGGACACAAATGTTCACCATTTCTTCTTGTACTTTATCTTCACATAATAACGAATTATTCGATCCATTGTTTGGTTTTGTTTTTATTTGTAGGACTACTTTGGAAGCTTATCCTAGGGAGGAGTTGAAGTTGTGTAGAAATCCTCTTTAAAAAAATGTACAAGTGAACTACTTACTATGTAAAAATGTTCAAGGTTTAAATGTTTATTCAAAGGGAATTGCTCTCATAGTGTTGCTTCAAGGCGATGACACACAACAAGATACTTATTCAACAAGTGAGACAAGGAAGGTGAACGATGAACGGTGAATGGTGAAGGAGTGTTGTCTCTTTATGGATTTAGAACAAGTATAACGGTAAGGAGTTTTTATAGAAGCAATGAACTATCTCGTAGTCATAACAACACAGTGAATAATATGAGAGAGTTGTGTCTTTATGGATTCAAAATGTGGAGTTTTTTGTAGAAGGAAATCCACAGATGTAACTCTTCAATCACCAAAAAAACTTGATGGTGATAAGAGTAAAAGGCCATGCATCTATATCTTGAATATCCGAATGATAAAAGTTGAAGGTGGTGCATCTAAATGTATGAATACTAAGATCTAGAGGCAATGCATCTACATCTATATCTGCACCTATGAAAAATATATGTGTATGATTTAATTTTGGATATGTATTAAACTACAGTACCACCTATTAAATTACGTAATAATGGTCAATAGAGTTTACTCTATTAAATTATGTAATGATGGTAAGGAGAGTTTTGTTTTGGAGATTCTTATTAATGTTGAAGCAATATATAACATTACTTGACTTCTTCATGTGTAGTATTAAAATGTTTTTACAATTTCTTTGTTCTATAGGTTCAAATATAAAAAATGATATGGGAAATGACTCTGTGTAGCATTAAATATTTCTAGAATTTCTATGTTTTCTAAGTTCAAACATAGAAATTATATGAATAATGAAAGTTACCTAAGGATGATGCTAAACAAAATTAAAAATGACTTCATCTTGTGTAGCATTAATTTTTTTTACATTTTTTATGTTCTCTAAGTTCAAACATAGGAAGGAAATTACATGGCAAATGATATGGATAATGAAATTCACCTTGCAATGAGGTCAAATAAGATTAAAGGTGACTTCATTGGTGGGGATAAAGTTTGTACAAGAACCCTTGGATAAACCTAGTTATTCAAACGTAGGAAGGAAAATGACATGGGTAAAGATATGAATAATGAATGTTACCTTGGGATGAGGCCAAATAAGACTAAACATGATTTCATTGGTGAAGATAAATTTTGTAAGGGAAATCAATTTTTTCCCCAAAATATGACAAGAATAACTTTGTATTGGAGTTATAGATATCAAATGTTAACCTTGCATGATATAGTTGTTGTGGGGGTAATTGAGGGTGCTAAATCCATTTTTGCATTAAAAACAACAATTTCATCAAATCCAAAATTCTAATTTTGGCAAAGATTGATAGGCATGATTTTGGTGATAGCAAACTAAAAAAGATTGAAATGTAGAATGTTTATCCCTTTTATTTTATATATGGCTATATGTTTATAACAAATGTTATGTATTGATAGGGTATATAATTGAATTGATGAGTAATACAAGAAAATCCTACCATTGTCCAACTTTATCTACTTTACAAGTAGAAAAACCATATATGCCACCTATATATAATTTGCAATATTCAATGAGATTAAAGCACAAAAATGTCCAACTTTATCTACTTTACAAGTAGAAAAACCATAAATCAACACAAGTAAATGGGGGAAAAGAGAGGATATTATACTAACAAGAAGAAAGAGATACATGAAAAAGAACCATACTTATAAAGTGATGTGATGGCTCCAAGTCCATTATCCTCGTAATTCGATCCTCTTCAAGGTTCTCTTATGTCTAATGGTCCTTAAATATTCACCGATTCTCTTCTCTTTAAACCTCCATAAATAATTTTACCCATAGAAGGAAGGTTGCAAATAGGGAAACCTTCTTAATGTTAAAAAGATAATATCAATAGCTTCTATCGAATGCCAAGATCAATGGTCCAAATGTCACAATGCCATAAGTTTGATACATCCACAACTGAAAGATGAATATGATCCCCCTATTAAGGAAGATTTTCATAGTCTCTTTTATCTTTTCTAGGGATTTTGTATCATTAATGTGGTCTATTGCTTGAATAATCCCATAACATTAAGCATATATGTGCACCATGGTGTTTAAGACTGACGAAATCAAAATAGGAAAGTGCACTTCCATAATTTATGGACATTGGGATTTGCAAAAATAATCAATCTTAACTCATTCAACATATGATAGTGTGTTTGCGTACATTAAGCACATTGGGATAATGCAAGTGATCAAGTTTGACTTAATCAACATAGAAGAGTGTGATTTCATAAATTAAGCACATTGGGCTTTTCTTAAATGATCAAGCTTGACCTAATCAACATAGGAGACATAGACATAATGTTTTGACCTTTTCATGGAGCATATGTGGTGATCAATGGAAAATATTATGCACATAATTAATTTTGAATTTTTCTAAGGGGTGTGCATGGTGCTCAAGGGAAAATTTTGCCTACATAATCATTGTTGAGGTTAATTAATGATTGATTCCTCTTTCAAATTCCACATTATAGTCATTTTTTTTTAAATTTGAAAGAAAATGTCTCGTGGTGACAAAAGTGGATTATTAATAGATGCCCCCTAATGTATAAGGTCGGTAAAGCATTGCATGACCAAAATACATTAATAATTTTCTTTAATAGATTGGAATTTTGAGAGCCTATGAGGAAGTCACCAATCAAATATACAACAAGGAAACCTGATGTAATCGTCCAATAAAAGGCAAGAGAATCATTATTTATTTCATGAGTTAGTAAGCCACATGCTCTTATATGAGTAAAGTCAAATACAACATATGAGTGGCTCATGACTCAACAAAAATAGGAAGGACATGACACAATACATCATATATGTAGATGGATCCATGGCTCAGGAAAAGTATACCATGCCAAAGTACATCAATATAATCCTCCAACATCGGTGGTATAATTTCACCGACATACATCATGCAAAATTGAAGAAGATGAATCCCCTAAATATGAAAGGGATTTGAAAAGGTTTGGAAACTCAAATGATGGCTGAAAATAGCTCCAAATCAAGGTTCCAATGCTAGATAAAAAGAACCATAAATCAATTTTATTTGAAAAAATATGGAACTTGAACACCACCGGGTATGTTTTTTCTACATGTGATAATGGTATGAATTCAAACATGGAAGAAATGATCTAGTTAGAAAATAATAATTAAAGTCCATGCTAGACATGAGGTAATCCACCATAGTGAAAATGTGAACTAAGGTAATGGCATGATATTAACAATGTGAATGCATTATCGGAGTTGAACACTGAAAGGAACCATTATGTTAGGGACCAATGATGATAATATACTACCTACTGTGAGAATCTACCATTGAGGAAAAAGGAACTTAAGGTACTAAGCCTCTATATAAAACTCCTAGAGAAAATGCATTGAATTCAATAGGAGTATAAATATTAGAGGGGAAATGATGCATCCTTAAACCAACATGAGGAAATAAGATAGTCAATGGATTATCAAGAAAATAGACTTGACTCGACAGATTTTTCCAAGCATGGAAAAGGTGGTAGAAAATGTAACGTAACTAGCCCCCAATTGGGTCACTCCACTTGCTAAAACAACCCAAACAAAATTTCTAATACCAATTCTAAATGTGTAAATAACATACACAACATGCCATTCAAGCTTACACAATGGACCATGATAATTAAAAACATAAATGCAATTTCTTGACTGTGTAGTGTAGTAACTAAATACATACAACATTATTCAATCACTTAAATATATATTTGATTGCATCATTCTGCTCACAACAAGCAATAATAACCAAATATATCTCATAGTAAATTGCACAGCTACTATATCAACATTATACATGAATAAACACAACAAATAAAACACTTATCTTATAAAATTTGTAGCCTGTTGTAGAGGACATACATTCCTCCCAATCGTAGGCTTGTTGTTCCATATATCAATAGAAAGCACCGCCAAGCTGGGGCTATGAATCCACAAGAGACGATGGTCCCTAAGGCTGGATAATGTCCCCCACTCAACAGTGAATTCTAACAACAAATTCCAATCGACCAACTCTTTTCCCCTCAACCTGCATAACCCAAGGGATGGAATCCGCCCTTCACTATTCACAGTCCCTCATCCCTTTCTACTCCCTTCCAGGGCTTCCAGCATAGGTTGGACAAGAATTCTACTTGCTAGGACCTCGATAATTCTATAGTTGTAACACAAATTCACCCAGTAGCAAAACATGTGTTTCCTTGGTGAATTTACAACAACATGTTACTCTTAGGAACAAAGCCTCTTTCTCCATGAATTTTTAGCTCCAAATAGCTTCCAAACTTGCCCAAAATAGCTACCTTCAATCTTTAACACTTAGAACTCCATTTCTAGCCAGAAAACTCCATGTAAAAACTACTCTCTATGCAAAAACATGAATGTGCAAAAATTCTGGTCTCTTTCCCATACATATTTCCTTTCTTATTCTTGATTTCTTGAATTGCACTCTTCCCCATGTTGATTGTAATCAACACCCATGCTTTCAATAACTATGGGATGTGACTCTCACACTAGCCCTCTTACATGAATTCAATGATTGGACTCTAGAACACTCAACAACTAATGGAAGGTTCATGGTGAGGATAATTTAGAAAGAAATCTCCCCCTATTGGACCCCTTCCCTCTCTTGTGGATACTTAGCCCCCAAATATTCGTCCATGTCCATCTGTAATTGGCAATACATTTTATTCATTATATTCAATTTACATCATTTACATATTACATCACTTGGCTCTCGACCATATAATACATTTACAATATACATTGCTAATTTGGGGTTTGAAAACATGGAGGTTACATTCCCCTCCCCCTACAAACTACACTATCCTCAATGCACATAACCATACAATATACACATTGCCATATATAAAAACATTACATCAAAACACTTGATAATTCTGCAACTTAATGACTCACACAACAATTCCAACCAACAAATCTGTTTTCCCCTCAACCCACACATTGGTTGGTCAGGAAATATCGGATTCGTGGCTCCAGGAACTTGAGCTTCCAAGATGGAGTCTTCATTAATCTATGTATAAATGTACATTCAAATTTCTTCAAAATTTGCAAAACTTTGCAGGTATGCTTCCCACATGGCTTCCTTGTGCTCCCACATAACGCCTTCAGGACCGTAGCAGGTCCATTGAAACTTTACCAAGTTGATGGATTTGTTCTTGAGCACTTTGAAGTTTTGGTCCAGGATGCATACTAGTTCCACCCAGAAATCCCCTTCGTATTCCACCTAGATCACATTCCAATCAATCACATGATTAGGATCAGGTACATACTTTTTTAATAAAGACACATGAAACACATTATGAATTCTCATGGATGCAAGTAATGTTAGCATGTATGCAATTGGCCCTATCTTTTCTAAGATCTCAGAAGGCCCACAATATCTCGTTGCCAACTTTTGGCAACTTCCCAATTTCAGTGAGCTTCTCTTAGCTTTAAATTTTAAAAACACATGCTCTCCCACTTTGAATTCTCTATGTGTTATATTTTTATTCACATAGCTCTTCTAGCGATCTTGTGCAAGTTTCAAATTCTGCCTCATTTTTACCATCTTATCTTCTATTTCCTTTAACAATTCTAGCTCAATCATGGCTCTGTCTGCTGAGTTATCCCAACTTGCTGGTGTATTGCATTTTCTACCATACATTTCTTAAAATGGACTCATATTCAATGATTCTTGATACCCATTATTGTAAGAAAACTCAACTAAATGGATACAATCCTCCAACTTAGAAGGCTTTTCCATTACATACATTCTCAACATATCTTCAATTATCCAACTAATCCTTTATGTCTTCCTATCTGACTCTAGGTGATATTTTGTATGGAAATTCAAATTGGTCCCAAATCCTTTAAACAACCCCTTCCAAAATTTGGAAGTAAACTTGGGATCTCGGTCTGACACTATTGCCTTAGGCACACCGTGAAGCCTATCGATTTCTCTCATGTAAATTTCCACAATATTGGTTTCCTTATGAGTTACTTTTACTGGAATGAAATGTGCAACCTTTGTAAGCTTGTCCACCACTACCATGATAGAATCATGTTGCCTTCTTTTCCTAGGTAATTTGGTAATTAAATTGATAGCAACAACTTCTCATTTCCATTCAAGAATGGGAAATGGCTGCAACAATCCCTCTAGTTGTTTGTGCTCAGCCTTTACATTCTGACATTCCATGCATCTATCCAAATAATAAATGACATATTTATTCATACCAGGCCAAAAATATTGGTTTGTTACAACTGCAATATTTTTTTGATATCTTGGATGTCCAACGTATGGCACATTATGCATCTCCTTTAGAACTAAATTTCTCAATTCCTGAGAATTGGGAACATAAACTTTGTTCTGAAATAAAACGATTTCATTCTCTTCTGATTTGTAATCCTTATATTTTTGTTGTACTTTATTCCGTTGTAATTTTTCTTTGACTTACACATAATGTTGGTTTGGTTTTACAACCTCTAGAATTATTTCTTTTAAATATGTCATGTACATACTAATGGTTGTAACATGCATTTTATGCACCCTTCTATTGAGTGCATTAGCTACCTTTTTCTCTTTTCCCTTTATGTGCTTGATGTCAAAGTTATATTCACTAAGGAATGCCAACCATCTAGTTTTCCTAGCATTTAGTGTTGGCTTTTCAAACAAGTATTTCATACCACTATGGTCTGTCCTCAATTCAAATTTTATACCCATAAGGTATTTCCTCAACATCCTTAAAGAATGTACTATGGCTTCCAACTCTAAGTCATGTGTGGTATAATTTATTTCATGCTCCTTCAATTTTCTGGACTCTTAACAAATTACATGTCCATTTTGCATAAGAACTCCATCGATTCCTTCCTTGCATGCATTTGTGCACACAACGAAATACTCATCTCGATCTGAAAATTTTAAAATGGGTGCACTGGTTAGCAAATCCTTTAAGCATTGTAAAATTTCTTCACACTTGGCACTCCATTCAAACTTTACTCCTTTCTTTTGAGAAGATGTTATTGGGTGTGCAATATTGGAGAATCCCGCAATGAATCTCCTATAATAACTAGTTGTACCCATAATGATCTAAGATTTGAAATATTTGTTGGTGCTGGAAATATTTCGATTGCTACAATATTTTCTCATTCCATTGTTATGACATCTTATAAAACAATGTGTTGACGGGTCCAAATGGCCTATCAAGCAAATGAGGGAGAACGCTTGATGGAAGGTCCCAATCAGAACTATTCTTATTTGGGATAGAGTTTCCCGCAAGTTTATGGGTCTCTTTTCCGCTCAAAATTGAAATAAATAAAAGGGTAAAGACAACAGACTGCCCCCTAAAGAGTTCTATCAAATTCTAAGAATAATCTAACTAAAGGAAACTATTCTAATCTAATTACTTCTAACCTATCCCTAGAGAAAAACTGAAAGAATGAGTACAACGAAAGATAACACCATCAAGACTAGAAATAGTTCATATATTCCAATGATAAATGAAAACAAAAAAGCTACATATGCAGAAAGAAATAGTTGCACAATACATCTATAACATCATTTATGTACCCATGAAGAAACATGTGACAACATGAGTAAACAAAACACAATGCATAAATAATTCATACAATACAATCCTATCTACTCAAACAGAAGACAAATGCACAAAGAATAGTTTCATGTACATCCATCAAAGCCACAAATTTCTGAGATGCCTCCTACTCTTTATTACTCAGAAGTAATAGTATCATCTTTTGTTACAAAGGGAAAAAGTCGATTTCTCTGTTATGAGTTGCCTTTTATATGACAAGAGAAAAATACTCTCGAGTTCTTCTCGCTGTTCATTTCATTTCCCCCCCTCAATTTATTTTTTACATTTCAAAAAAAATATGAGGGAGTTAAAAATGGAATATGAATAGACTCATGAGTGATCATTTTCACACTCAAGAAGTTCGTAAATGATATTCATTTTAAAACAATCATTGACTCTATCCATTAGCATTATAATATGTTTTTGGGAAATTTATGGGTGTTTCTGGATTTGGCTTGCTGAATAGTATCATTTTGTCTTCTTCTCCTCTGTCGCATATTTCCATTGAGATATTTCTATCTCAAGTTCATTGTCTACCACTCGATATATGATTGTGTGAAGTCAATATATCTGGTTTTCCATCCGAATTCAGGTTCTTTCCATGTTTTTCGTTTTTTGGACCTTTTTTTCTTTCAATATGGTAGAAATTTCTATCCCAACTTGTTCTTCTCTCCTTCATATTTTCATTGAGCCCTCTTGAGCCCGATTTCATTGCTTGTAGCTACAAATATGGCTTCCTGAAGTTGGTATGGTTGATTTTCCCTCCAAATTTGTGAGTATCAGTTTTATGCATTTTTTAATATCCTCTATCAATTATTTGGCCTAGATACCTATACCATTGTGTTCCTTTGTATGATACATTTACAACGAGGTATCACGGGCCTAATTCTAACACATGTAGCTCTAGATATGGTCGTTTTAAAACTATTGCTCAGTAGTTGTTGATCATGCATTTGGGGTAAATATGGACCATTGATATGGAGTTTTGGGGGTTTTCTCTATGTGCATGGAGGGGAAAAATCACATTTATTGATCTAGAAAATAAATAGATCTGGTTTGTTGATGGAGGGTGTCATCATTGGAGGACAGAGCTAGAACACCCAAACTCTTGAGAAGAGGAATGTCGATGATGAGAAGGTAGTCCTCAACAACAGAGGGTTGGTAAGGGAGTGAGTTGAGTCTTGGAGTGTTGATGACGATGGGGAATTGGAAGAATAACTAGAAACATTGATACATTATAGGCAGGATCATCTCAACCATAGATTACCTTAGGCTCCATTCGAGTGAAAAGGGGAAGATGATGTAAATGTGACGTTGCGAACTAGCATGGAAACCAACATGTCCCTGAGGGGTACAAGTGTCACCATATGAGTGGTTGATGAATGAGAGTGGTCCCACAAGGGGTTTGAAGCCCTTTATGTATTCACTTGTGACCCGAATTGTTAGATCTGGACGAGGCTAGATATTAGTCATTCGTCGCAGAAAGGAGACGTTAGAGTGATCAGGAGAAGGGTAAGACAAGAGTGTCGATGAAAAAGAGGACACACATCCACACTTATTGGGGTAAGATATGGTGTCTGGTGATGGTGTGTATGGCCATGTCAACCCATGTGACAAGTTGAGGATGAGCCTACGTGTCATGTGGGTGACGTGGAGTATTGGGTCATGGTTAGCATCGAGTTCAGGATGAAAAGTGTCATGCCAAGTGGAAGATAGTGGGTGGGGTCAAGTGTATAGGGTGTGAATGCGGATGTCACTTGTCATTGGTGTCAGCTGGGAAAGTGGGAAGGAGTTAACTGACGAGTGGCTTTGTGGCACCGATAAAATCGGGGTTGTTGATCTCAGAATCCCGAGAGTTGTTGGATCAACAAGGATATGTCGTCATTGGAGAATAGGACCAGAGTGCTTGAGATCCAGAAGTGATGGAGCCTCGACGACGAAAATTTATAGGTAGGCATTGTCGGCGACAGGGAAGGCCAAATGGGAAGTGTCTCACAGAGAATTTCAACGATGATGAGGAAGGTGGTGGGTACCACATCAGTGACGTCGTTTCCCCGTTAGATGGTAGAAGAGAGAGGGATCCACATGGATGTCATGTGGGTGTGAGGTGGACAAGGTGAGTGAAGACTTAGGAAACTTTTGGATGCCATAACTTTCAATCCAGAACTCATATTTAAGTATGGTTACAATCATTGGAAATATCTTGACTAGTAGAATCCAACTATGATATTTGGTTGGAGGAAATAATAGAGGAAAAGAAGGAGAAAAACCCAATAATCCTTGGGCCTAAGTTTTGGGAGAGAGGGAAGGCCAAAACAAAAACTCGATAGAGGTCAATCCGAAAAGGCTCAGGAAGAAGTATGTAGTGAAGTTGGATCCAACAACCTTAGAAGCTTAGGAACTTAGGGAAATAGGTAAATGGGAAGCTCGATAAGGATCAAAGTCAATATTCTAGAAAAGGATGAACATATTTCCCCACAATCCTCTCAAGGACAGAGTGGCTATGCGAACAAAGTGTCCTTACACACGTGCTCCTACAAAACAATAAGAAATATATCAACCATGCAATCAAAAGAACACTAACCAATACAATAAATAATATATTCTATGCCATTAAACCAATTTATTAGAGAGTTCTATATTTATTCAACCATACTTTAGATGGATGTCATAATACTACATAAGTTAATTTGAAGCAGAAGAGTAGAATCCATATGCGAGAGAATAAGTATGAAGTCACGAAGCATAACATGTTAGTAAGAGGATGCAAAATTTGAATTAGTCAATCAACAAATAATTAGCCACAACCTCATCCAAGACATGCAATAGAAAATCAGACTTTGCAACCACATAGAATCATCAAACACTTCAGAATCAACGAAGATTTTGAAAAAAAGAAGAAGTCAACGAAACGTCATAGGTCAATAAGAATCATGAAGACATTTGAAATCATCAGATCAAAAGGAATAATCAACGCCCATCAAAACAATCATCCAATAAGATAAAACCCCCAACTCCCTCAAAGTAGGTAAAGACATAATATTAGGCTCAAGCAGTAGAAGATTAGGCAATAGGATTGAAATTTTAGTAGGGGGCCCCTTTCCTTTCACTTGTAAAATTAAAAAGTAAAGGGGCGTTGTTGCGGCCACAACAAATGGTGACACACTGGAAGATCCAATTATATCTATCAATAGAAATCTAGGGACTATACTTCATTTATGGATGTTAAAGATAAGTTCAACAAACTACAAACAATTTTCCAATAGTCATGGGTACCAAAATGACACCAAAATTCGAAAAGATATAACCCAATATTTTTAGTACTTGTAATCTAACACACCCTTTTCAAAGGGTCAATTAATGAGATAAATTTTTTTATTAGATGCACACTTTAGATTGGTTTTGGTTCGATCATGGGTTTTCACTTTTAATACAAGCAAACATCTACATAAGTGTGTTCCTCATCTTTGTTTTCCTGACATTTCTTAGTTTCCAACAAGCGTCCATAGCCTCGACGAAGTTGCCTCGGTACCATACAAGCATAGCCCTACTTCTAGTAGGCATCCATAGCCCCGACGGGTTTACTTGTACTTCCCACACTATTAATGGTTCTTTCAACTTCATTTTTTATTTGAGAAAATGCTCACCCTTTTAGATTTAGATATTGATATGCATATGCACATAGGGTGTGAAGGAAGTGTGGTGATACAAGAGTTGCTTTGATTTTCTAGGTAGATTTTTTCATTTGAGTTTAACCCACAAGTCTCCCCAAAAACCATCATAGTATTGGTCATTTTATTAATGTGAAGTGGATGGAGCTCAAATAAAAGAATGGATAGACACTTTCCTATACTATTGGATTATCATGGTATGCTCAATAGGCACATGTGTTCCACCACAAATGTCAGTCTATACCTACAAAACAAAACTTTATAAATGTTCATTCAGATAGATCAGCCCATGTATCTTATGACTTGTAAGAAAAATCTTCAATATGTGACCAGAATTGACTAGAATTGACCAACCCCTCACCAAAATTCAAAGAGAAATCCTCAAGGCACGACAAGAGTCAATTAAACTCAGGGTAAATACCAGCAGTCAAATCAAAAGATGGATTTAATATGTACAAGCATAAAGTAGGACTGAATCAAAAATAAAATTTATGAAAAAGAAAATTAAACTAAGGGATCTAAAACTAAACTATCAGACATCAAAAGAGAAAGAAAACTGTTTGAAAAATAAGAAGAAAACTCAGCAACAAGTAATAAATCTGGTGACGGAAACAAAGAAAGTATTTTCAGTGAAATCTTGAAAAGTAAGCCAAGGGAAAAAAATCAGTCAATAAATGTTACTCATTCAACATCAAAACCAACAGTAAAACTCCCAAAATTTATGATCTGAAATGAAAATGAACCAGAGCATGAGAATTGATGATCTAATGGAAATATTTGCAACACAATTCTCTAATCCAACTGTTACATATGATTTTCTTTAGTGCAACAAGATGATTCTCGGAATTTAAGCAACATGGATTAATGTAGATGTTCAATCAAAACAGTGTTTAAAAAACCAATTACATGGAACATTCCACAAACCCATAAGCTCTCAAAATTTCATGACATGAGCAATTCCTTTTCATATTTGAAAACAATTAATTTTTCAACAGAAAATACATTCCATATTTCTTACTAGAGCGTCATTTTATTTTTTCTATAAAATATAATAATTAACCACACAAACCCAAATAATTCTATTTAATAAATCAAAGAGGAAAATCATAGCTATGGAGGTCATCAAAATAATCATTAAAATGACTCCAAACAACGACTAGATTAGAAAACAATATGTCAATAAATGAACGAAAATATATTTCTGATCAACTATTGAGTTGGTGACAATCTTATTTTATCAATCAAAAGATGTCGCAAAGGAATCTTAAGCATCCGAGTTGGGTTAACACTTCCCTAAGTTATTTTGTTTCAAGATAAAAATCATGAGCTGTTGATTGCATAATCCATTTCCCAACCTGCATAACAACAGAGAAGGGTGTGATCAACTCTTATATAACTCGGGAATAATTCTTACTCTAAATGACTAACTTATTAAAATTAAAATTAACTAAAAAGAAAAGAAAGACCGGAATTAAAACTAATTCTAGGAAAAACATGCTAAGCTAAAGTAAACTTAAACTAAGTTGGTTGTCATAAAACTCCGTGTAAAGGCCAATGCAGTAATTATGTTGTGCACTCAACCAAATATATCAGCCTTCTTCCTCAGAGATGATCATTATGTTATTTCCCTTAATATTCCCTTCAACAAAATACTTTAGTGTCATGATTGTTGTGGATATGTGGACACGATGTCTTGTTCCCAAAATCAGAGTCAATTAAAATAAACAAAAATGACCAATAGACTTTGATTTAATTTATCTTCAAAGAATGTCAATTCATCAACAAACCTTATTCATAAAAATATGATCCAATGATTATTATCATTTCACCCCAAGATATGGATTTCCCCTAATTATTAATGACAATGATGTGAAACCTTAGCATGGCCATCTTCAACATTGTGAGAGGTAAGAGGACATCATTATGAACATGAAGAAATTAAGATACTCTGAAGAGGTGTGATTGATAGTAGGTCACAACCTAGATGGTTTGACTTCCCCAACACAAAAGAGAAATATAATCAGAAATCAGAAGTGAATAAAGTGATTAAAATCAAATTTCTAATAGGCAACAAGATTGTCGTGATGGGAAAGTTCATGAAACCAATAGCCTCAATCTCTCAAGAGTTTTCCGAGTAGATAAACCATAAACCACTTCCTTGAGCTTACACATGTCAAAGAATAAGAGGAAAGTGAAGTGAAAAGGAAGAATGTATATCTTGTCTCTCCACTAGATAGGTGTTTTGTTCAAAGAATGAGACATATAATTCGGAAAACAAAATCAACAATCTTATGAGTAAGAGGGATCGAATAGAAGATATTCCAAACTAACCCAAACCATAGTTATATTTTCTTATTATGTATAAATTGATTTGGGTTTCAAGCAGTGTTGAAGCATGTGGGTCCAAATAGATTGACGAGTTACATCCTACAAGGAATTTACACCTCGAAAATTATTACCATGGTCAAGGTTGAAAAGGGTGTTGAGAACTTATAATCTTAGAAGTTGTGTTGAAATCTTCCACAAAGGTATTTACAATTACTAAATGATTTCAACATGATGACATAAGTGATAAATCATTAAGCCATGATAAAATTTTATTGAGAATGTAACCATAATGAGTGACCCAAAATCAACAAACCCAAAGGATGAAAAGACATTGCTGAAGAAAACAGGTTTGAAAATCCATCAAATAGACAAGGCTAAGATAAGTCTTTGATTAATTAGTGAGTTGGGGAATAGAAATACTGGTTCCCAAACAATTTTCTGAAGAAGATATCAACAAAATATTTAAATAACCACGCTATCCAGAATTGTCAAAAATGCATCTAGACAATGTGAATGAATATCTCTTGTTGATGTGTATGAGAGGAAACTTGGGTGAAGAGAGTTGCAAGATAATAGATGAAAATACTCCTTGAAAAACAAATCGAACAGAGCATAAGATATGTGCATCTAGTGCTCAGAAATTGAAATTAAAAGTGCTAACAAAAAATAAGTCAAAAAAGATTAAAAAAGAAGAAGCAAAGTTCATTATGATAAAAAGGTCTATACAGAAAAATCTTATTGGTTGAAAGTAGTTGAAGAATAGAGTCAATGGGAAAGAAACCATTTGGACAACTCCAAAACGAAAGGAAAAATAATGTTCCAAAGAAATTTCGAGGAGTTGGAGTGGCTCATATTTTAGATGGGAAGATTTTAGTCACTCAAACTTTCAATTAACTGTGTGTGGGCCAACAAGCCCAAAAATTATAAAAATATCAGTCAAGCAAATTTTTCCAATCAAAATAATGTAGATGTGAATATAGGAAAAATATGAATGTTCATTTTCATTAAAAGAGGGAATGAATAGTGTCTTAATTTAAAATACCCCACTTGCAAGATGACACAATGCATTGAAAATGATTTGACATGGTGATCATGCATAAAAATCAGTGAGCTGAAAATTGCCCAACACAAAAAAATTATAGAAGGAAATGAAGTAAATTTTCTAAGCATCAAAATTAAATTGAAAAATCCAATCAAGAGAAAATCAGTGTGCAATCCTTCTATTTCTTTCTACTTTTGCTGAGAATTCATTTATTGATCATCCAACAGTAAATAAAAGAAAATGAAAATAGAGACCTAATTAAAAACTAGGAAGCAAAGCTAAATTGTGCAAAGGAAAGACACTATCCTATTCTACCCTACTCCTACTCTATGCCACCATGGCTGAAAAAATGAACTATATGAAGTCATAATGCCAATGTAGTCATCCTTGTAATCCAAATCCTGCATAAAAATGTTCAAGACAAAATACTAGAAACAAAACTTGGAATAAAGACAAAATAAAAGTGGGAAAACTTAAAGCATGATAAAATCTATTCATGGGAATTCTATCCAAGTAAGATCTCTCCAACCATGTTTCAATTCTATCATAAAATCTGCCATGACTATCATAGAATTGATGGATGGAGTTCAATGAAAAGTAGCATACCAAATGGAAATTGTGTGTAGAATACGTGTGAGGTGTTCTTGGTGAGAGAATCTTCAAGCTAATGAAGTTGTTTATCCCTGAAGACAAACCAAAATAATAAGGGCCTGAGATAACCATCATCATAGACCAAAGTTCCTCATTATCCCGGAAAGCCTCCCTAGACTCACACTTCAAGTAACCATTAACTTGAGACAAATTAGTGGAAACAAATGATCTACATAGACTAGCATCCACCATGGTATGAGAGGTAATTTCAAGACTAAGGTGAGATCCACTAGTATCAATAATATCCATTAAAGGGATACTTGAACAAGAAGATCCACTATTGATCAAGAATGAAGATGAGAAAGAAGAAGACACAGTCTGATATACATCTACTATAACATTCCTTGTATTCCATGAAAAAGGTTGATAAGGCATATAATTAATAAGTTCATGGGAAGAGGCCTTATCCTCTCTAGCTTTCGTATGTACATTCCCCCCATCAAGTATTTCAAAAGGGGTTAACCCCATTGAGTCTATTTGAGTTGGATGGTGGATGGTTTCCTGCAATCCAAACCATTAAAGAGATCATGATACAAATAAAAATAAGTGGAAGAATTAAGAGACATAAAAGCTTCTCTAGAACATAATTTTTTTTTGTAGAAAGCGACTCCGTAAATGGTATTTCATCCTCTTTAAAAATATCGTTGGATGATTGTGAAATGGTGTGATCCACACTAGGCGCAGTTTCACAATCAACACATTCTTCCTCATGATGGTTTTCCTCTTCCAAGTTAAAAGTATATTGTTGAGATAAAAGTGGTATCTCCTTCATGTTTATTTCTTCTCCTGAAGTGAAAAAATCAACATGGTTGTCTTGCTCCTGCACCATATGAGAATAAGAAATATCTTCCAAAGCATATTCATGGTTAGAAGAGAGAAGCAAATCATAAGAATCATTAGAACAAGAGGTTTCAATAAATGACCTATCGTCAATAGGAAAGCAATATTTCTCTATGTCACTTGAACTAGAAGAATTTAAAACATTAGGACAATTCAAATCATCATAAATTAATTTTGAATTATCCATGTGTGAGGAAGGATTCATTTTAAGTGTGTCTATAGTCATTAACAAAATGATCAGCTTTCAAGTTTTAATCCATAGCTCCCTCCTCCATTTCTTTTGTTGGGAAAGAAGAGAGAGGATAATGAGAGCCTGACATAACCATCGATGTCACCCGAAGTGTCCCATTATCAACACGAAAATCCTCCTCTTGGGCAGCTACAGAAAAATATGAACTTGAATTTACAACATAAGAGGTCTATTTTTCGTCACAACGAAAGAAAGTGGGAATGGAGTGGTGAGAGGATACATATTATTCTTCCAAAAAAGAACTTTTTATTTGATCTATATCCCCCACAATAAAGAAAGATTTGAACATATGAGGTCCAACTAAAGGATTAGCATTTACAACATTTTCATTTAAATCTAAATCAACATGTAAAGGAACCTTAAAACATGATTTAGATTCTTCATCCACTAGTTGGTCAATTTCATTAGTAAGAGAAACTAAACTTGAAATCAGATCACTGTTAGAAGGCCTATCATCTAAAGAAAACCTATAGCAAAGATGAGTAAATCTGATAATAAAATATGCAATAGATTCATCTTCGTTCTTCTTAAGCTCTAAAATTTCTGCACACAAATTATCTTAATCATAGTTCTCAAAAGCATGCAAAAATTCACGCATAAATTTTTCACATGTGTGAATAGAGGCGAGCGACAAAGTATCGCACCAACAGTTGACCCGACCTACAAAAGTGAGAGTGAACAACATGCAAATGGTATTTCTATCTGTAATATTGTGAGAACAACAAAATTTTCAGAAATGTAAAGCATGTTCAGATGCAGAGATTTCACTCTCACCGCCGAATCTATGTTGTGAAAAGAAATGTAAAACCTTTCTAGGACGTTTGGGAGGTATAGTACCAAAAAACCACCTCCATAAGGGGATATGGGATGAAGCCATCAGTAAATTAAAACAAAATATTAATGCAAATGACTCCACAGGCTCATCTTGTCATCTATCCCTCCTAGCACCATTTTTGTTGACATTTCCAAATGGCCTTCCAAGAAGATGAGCGAGAACACTTGATGGCTGGTCCCAATTAGACCTACTCTCATTTGGGATAGTGTTTCCCATGCATTTATGGGCCTCTCCGCTGCTAAAAATTAAAATAAATAAAAGGGGAAAGACAGTTATAGATGCATAAAAAATAGTTGTGCAATACATCCATAACATCATTTCTGTACCCATGAAGAAACATGTGACAACATGAGTTAACAGAACATAGTGCAGAAATAATTCATACAACACAATCATATCTACTCAAACAGAAGACAAATTCACAAACAATAGTCTCATGTACATCCACCAAAGCCACAAATTTTCGAGATTCCTCCTACTCTTTATTACTCAGAGTAATAGTACCATCTTTTGTTACAAAGGGAAAAATTCATTTTCTCTACTATGAGTTGTCTTTTATATGACAAGAGAAAAATACTCTTGAGTTCTACTGGTTGTTCATTTCACCTCCCCCTCCTCCCAACAATTTATTTCTTACATTTCAAAAAACATATGAGGGAGTTACAAATAGAATACGAACAGACTCATGAGTGATCATTTTCGCACACAGGAAGTTTGCAAATGATATTCATTTTAAAACAATCATTGACTTTGTCCATTGGCATTACAATATGTTTCTAGGAAATTTCTGGGGTGTTTCTGGCTTTGGTCTGCTGAATAATATCATTTTTTCTTCTTCTCCTTTGTCTTGTCTTTCTGTTGACCTATTTCTAGCTCGATTTCGTTGTCTGCAGCTCGAGATATGATTGTTTGAAGTCATCATATCTGGTTTTCCATCAGAATTTGGGTTTTTTTCCGTGTTTTTCATTTTTTGGACCTTTTTTACTTTAAATATGTTATAAATTTCTATCCCATCCTGTTCTTCTTTCCTTCATCTTTCCATCGATCCATCCTGATCCTGATTTAGTTCCTTGTAGCTCTAGATATGGCTTCCTAAAGTTGGCATGGCTGAATTTTACCCCAAATTAGTGAGTATCCTTTTTATGCATTTTATGATATCCCATGTCAACTGTTTGGCATATATTCCTATACCAATGTGTTCCTTTTTCTGATACCTTTCCGATGAGGTACCACGGGCCTCATTCTGACACATGTATCTCTAGATATGGTCGTTTTAAAACTAGTGCTCAACTGTAGTTGTTGATCATGCTTGTGGGGTAAATCTGGACCATTGATTTGAAGTTTGGGGGGTTTTCTCTATGTGCGTGGAGGGGACAAATCACAGTCATTGATCTGGTAGGTAAACATATCTGGTTCGTTGATGGAGGGTTTTATCATCAGAGGACAAAAATAGAACACCCAAACACTCAAGAAGAGGAATGTCAATGACAAGAAGGTATTCATCGACGATAGAGGGTTGGTAAGGGAGCAAGTTCAGTATTGGAGTGCCAACGACGATGGGGAATCATAAGAATAACTAGAACCAATGATCCATTATAGGTAGGATAGTCTCAACCATAGATTACCTTAGGTTCCATTCAAGTGAAAATTGGAAGATGACGTAAAGGTGGTGTTGCGTGATAGCATGGAAACCAACATGTCCTTGAGGGATACAAGTGTCACCATCTGAGTGGTTGATGAATGAGAGTGGTCCTAGAAGGGGTTCAAATCCCTTTACATATTCACTTGTGACATGGACCGTTAGATCTGGATGAGGCTATATCTTATCCATTCGCCAAATAAAGGAGACATTGGAGTGATCGGGAGAAGGGCCAGACATGAGTGTTGACGACAAAGAGGAAATTCATCCACACTTATTGGGGTAAGCCATGGTTTCTGGTGATGGTGTGTATGGCCACATCATTCCACATGACAAATTGAGGATGGGCCTACGTTTCATGTGGCTGACATGGAGTATTGGGTCATGGTTAATATCGATTTTAGGATGACAAGTGTCATGCCAGGTGGTAGGTCATGGGAGGGGCCAAGTTTACATGGTGCCAACATGGATTTCATGTGTCGTTGGTGTCAGATAGGAAAGTGGGAAGGAGTCAACTGGTGGGCATCTTTGCAACACCGATAATATCGAGGATATTGATCTCAAACTATTAAGAATCGTTGGATCAACAAGGAGACGTCCTCGTCGGAGAATAGGAGTAGAGCGCTCAAGATCTAGGAGTGATGGAGCCCTGACAACAAAAACGTATAGGACGACATTGTCGATGACATGGAAGGCCAAATGGGAAGTAGATCGTGAGGAATTCTGATGACAACAAGGAAGGTGGGGGGTACCACATCAGTGATGTCAATGAACCGTTGGATGGTAGAAGAGAGAGGGAGCCTCATGGATTCCACATGGGTGTGAGGTGGACAAGGTGAGTGAAGACTTAGGAAACTTTGGGATGCCATAACTTTCAATATGAAACTTGGATTTAAGTATGATTATAGTCGTTGTAAATCTCTCGACGGGAAGAATCGAACTATGAAATTTGGTTGGAGGAAATAATAGAGGAAAATAATGAGAAAAACCCAATAATCCTTGGGCCTAGGTTTCAGGAGAGAGGGAAGGCCAAAAGAAGAACTCAATAGAGGTCAATCCAAAAAGGCTCAGGAACAAATCTGTAGTGAAGGTGGATCCAATAGCCTTAGAATCTTAGGACCTCAGGGAAATAGGAAAAGGGGAAGCTCGTTAAGGATCAAAGTCAATATTATAGAAAATGATGAACATATTTCCCCATAGGTCTCTCAAGGCTAGAGTGGCTATGCGAACGAAGTGTCCTTACACACTTGATGCTGCAAAACAACAAGAAAAATATCAACCATGCAATCGAAAGAAGACTAGACAATAAAATAAAGAATATATTCTCTACCATTAAACCAATTTATTAGAGAGTGTTATATTTATTTAGCATTAATATAGTGACTTCAGATGAGTTTCCTAAGACTACATAAGCTAATTCGAAGCAGAGAGTAGAATCCTTATGGAAGAGCATAAGTATTAATTCGCGAAGCATAACATGTCAGTAAGAGGATGCAGAATTTGAATTAGTCAATCAACTAATAATTAGTCACTCAACTAATAATTAGTCACAACCTCATCCAAGACATGCAATAGAACATCATACCTTGCAACCACATAGAATCATCAAACACTTCAGAATCAACAAAGAGTATGAAAAGAAAATTAAACGAAACATCATAGGCCAATAAGTATCATGAAGACATTTGAAATCATCAGATCAAAAGGAATAATTAACACCCATCAAAACAATCATCCAACAATATAAAACCCCCAAATCCCTCAAAGTAGATAAAGACATAACATTAGGCTCAAGCAGTAGAGGATTAGACAATAGGATTTAAATTTTAGTAGGGGGGGCCTTTCCTTTCGATTGTAAAATCAAAAAGTAAAGGGGGGTTGTTGCGGCCACAACACAATGTGACCCACATAATGGATCTGTTTTTTTTTTTTTTTTAACTGAAACGGTTATGGATTTTATTGACTGAAAGAGAAGGGGGTCTTGCCGAAGCGACCCAGATTACAAGGCAGATTTCTGTCTACAGCTGCTTTTGAGGGACAGCATTTTCAGTGCATATGGTAAA